>JAUEKZ010175611.1:0-14329 GCA_031471865.1 Melibe leonina | reverse complement strand
TACAGGGTCACTTGCTATCTAGAAGGACTGAGTACTTTTGTACACAAAGGGCGGTAGAATATCCTGGGTCTCCCTGTGGAACGTCCTGGCAGGATCAAAGTTTGGCTATTCTTTTATCTAGCCTATCATCTCACTTACCTCTGGGTGCTAATATGATCATAGCAGTTGCAAGCGCCCTAAAACTCTCAATAAACAAACAAAACAAACTTTGAGTCTTTCTATGATTTCAATATGATCGTGCTATCAAGACATATTAGTGTCTGTTCTTCATTTGGACGGGCAGTAGGAGTGGTCTTTCTCTAACCCCCCCCCCCCCCCACCCCCCTCTCTCTCTCTCTTTCTCTCTCTCTCTCTCTATCTCTCACTCTCTCTTTCTCTATCTCTCTCTCTCTCCTCTCTCTCTCTCAATTAAATGAAATAAAATGTTTTTGAAAAACATACAGATTCATCAAACTTGTTCTGAATAAAATTTGCAAACAAATTTATTATACAACGCCACTTCGAACAAATTTGATTTAACTTGGAATAAAACTAAACAAGGGAAATAGCTGATAAAAACGTTTTGTATCTAGTGAGAAGGTGGAAAATATTGGGTTATATCCCTTTATATTGGCCTTTCACAACCTTTTGACGTTCGGGGCAAGATAAGATCATATGATAAAAAGAGGCAGCTCGGAAAGTAAAATCCGAAGAAAGCGGTAAAAATAGGGAATTGAAAAAGTAACAAGAAAAGGCTTTGTAAAATCAAAAGAAGCCCTTTTAATTTTCAGCACCCCTCTTTTGGAATTCCCTCTTGAGACATGTCCGATTTGCGAGCAATATAGACACTTTCAATACCTTTTTAAAAATCGCATTTAGATCTATTCTCTGTCTGTTAAGTTTATTTGTATTGACAGTTTCCATTGATTGTAATTTTAATCTCACTTGTTCAACATTTTTGTGTCAAGCTTTGCTTAGATGTTGGTAGACTTTGTCCAGTGTAATATTGCTTGAATTTGATATCGTTCCTGCCAAGTGTAATCTCCAACGTTTAAAATTATTTCTCTGTTTTGTTTTGTTTTGTTTTAGGAAATTGTTTATTAGCGCTTTGAGCCTGTTCTAAAGTAAAGCACATGAACCCTTTCCATGCTGAGGACTACTAGATCTAGCTAATACCTTTAGATCTTAAAGATTTGCCTGTTCTTTTACCAAATAAATCAGATTACAGTGAACTGACTTTCAACTGACATAATGCCAAAATCCTTAATTTCAGGATTTGGCATACCGGTTTGTCAGTCCACTGAAATGTGATTTATCTGGTGAATGAACACGTAAATTTCTAAAATTTTGCATGCTTTCTGTTTGGTTAGAATCTGACCCTGCTGTGAAAGGGTTAAAAAAAAAACTTTGTTTTATTTCATTATCAATATTATTATTATCATTATTATTATTATTATCATTGCTATAATTCTTAATACTATTATTATTATTATCATTATTATCATTATTACGGATATAAGTTACATTGTGTTCAAAATTAGGACAATGAACAAGGAGGTTACCCTCCGGGTTGTTCTTAATCAATGTTTTAATTTAGTAGACCAGCTGCTATCTACTCCAAATATCCGGGGTTTAATCACTGCCCTCCGGGTGAACAGATAAACTATGGGCAATCTCTACCATAGCGTATGGAGATAGACTCTAGAGTACGCAATAGGTTGAACCCACGCTCTGGTTGAACTTTATGGTAGGTTTTAGGGTGATTTTTGAAGTATCTTTTTCTTCATTGGAATCTCTTAGACCCATTCGATCAGAGGTCAATTTTGGATCAAAGTTCGTGACCTCTGAACCTTCCTATCAACACCATTAATATAAAAAAAGAAAACTAAGAATGATAGAAGCGATCCTAAAAACAGTCAAAGGCCGAAGCCGGTTTAGTTCGCACACTGGGGGTATTGATACATAGTCTTGTTTACATATGATATGGACGTGCTTCATTTGCACAGGTAAGGTAGGCCTAGACTAACTAGATGTCACCACCACCTCTCCTTGTCTACCACAAACCCCTCCTCCTCCTGATCTTCCCTCATTCATTTTTTCTCTTTAGGGCTTCCTTTTCTTTGAAAGATTTCCGTGGATGTGAATGCTGTTTAGAAGCCGTTCTGCTTTTCTGGCTCCCGGCTCCCCTCTTGAAATTCTCCCCTTTTCCTTTTTATTTTTTTAAATTCTCGGACGTTGTAATCATCAATCATCATCATCATCATCATCATCATCATCATCATCATCATCATCATCATCATCATCATCATCATCATCATCATCATTAATCATTTCCTTCTTCTTCTTCCTGTATAATAGGATGACAAAGTGTGAAATTAATGCAGAAATGTGATTGATGTTCTTGCTAGGTCTAGTCTATCTCAATGTCATCCCATCCCTCACTTTTTCCCAGTGTCTAAAGCTGGTCTTTCTTTTCACCAGATCAGCATAACATCAACAACTGACAATTGATAGAAACAATGGCTACGAGTAAGTAGAACAGTGCAACCTAAGATCTAAATAGTCCAACTGAAAACCATTCAAATTGTTGTTAGCTTCTACTAGTTTTATTGTTCTTGGAAACTCATGGTAATCTTCTTTAAAATGGAATAAATGGCAATCTAGTTTAGATAGAGCTCAACATAAAAAAAAATCTTTAAAATTATATAAATCACGTGACTTCCTGTATATAAATAGGATCGTATGTTGGATGTTTGTACTTACTGTTTCCCATTGCCTTGGTACCACAGAACGCCTGCACACAATCTTCAACCACTTGTCGCAGTCCAGGGCTGGTTCAGTACCAATTTTGCGTATGCAGCAATGTACCCAAGCGCATGAGCAAACAACTCCAATGCCTGCGATTCATGCAGAACCACGGGTATGGACAATCTTTTTTACGACAATGTAGTCTTAATAAAACTAATCATAAAAATGATGGTTTCTGAAATAACAGAAAGAGCTGTACAAAATTTGCCATTGAAAACAAGGGTTTTTATGGTGTTGTTGACTAATCCCTTTGTCTGCGAGCAGTTTGCTCTTGGCAGCGCAATGCCTTCCTCAAGAAATTACAGTTCCTCGTCATCTATCTGTGGTCTGTATAGTAATGTGTGAATGTCTGGTGTTGCAGGTAGCAGCCGTAGACGCAAGGCAGCCAATGAAAGACAATGTAGTATGAGGTGCTGGATAGTCTCCTCATGTTGGCTACAGTGTCTGCAGTGGGGTTCCCAATGGGGTTGATTATGTTGATGTGCATGTTGATGGCTATGTGTGTTTTGCGGTCGCGGAAGACAAGCGTTTGGTCTCCTCTACAGAGGGACTTTTCAGGGTCTTTGGGGTTAGGCTTGGGCATGAACCTGTAGAGGGGCTTTCCGGCATTGGCACTGCCCATCTGTTAAACCACTTCTCCCGAGATTGGATCCGAAGGATTTCTGTACAGGTTAGCAGAGAAGCAGGCTCAGGTGTGGGTTTGTTGAGAGCAGGGTCTAGCAGTTACATCCCCATTGTGACACAAGTGTCGCAGTATGGTGGCTCGCTCCTGATGGCTGTGAGGGGAGTCTATTCCTCAGGAAGCTTGATATTATATGTATTTATATTTCTTATGGCAGTTTCCATAATTTACAATTTGCAAAGTTTCACTAAAAGGTAATTTAAAAAATTAAACTTCTGCAAGAAAGCAATGCAATACATCAATGGAAAGCGAATTTCCTGTGGAATCTGAAAATATCCATTTCATAATCGCGAGACATCTGGTATTTATTTAGCAGACGGATAAGTAGACTCAAATTATGAACTTGACTGGTCAAGACACTGGTGCGTTACACTACATATGGCCTCATAAAAGCTGCAGGTGAGAAGGAAATCAATAAAGGAAATTTGTATTGATAAATGATTTGAGAAACACTTTTTCATAGCTTTTATAACAGAAATTTAAAATATCATGACACTGGAAGCCTTGGTCAGCTTGAAATGTATATATAGGGGCAGCATATTTTTTAATGAAATAAAAAAGAACAAAAAAGTTGTAAACATACAGGGATATCAGCTTGAAATGTATATATAGGGACAGCATATTTTTTAATGAAATAAAAAAGAACAAAAAGGTTGTAAACATACAGGGATATCAGCTTGAAATGTATAAGGAAAATTTCGCCTTTGATATGACCTAAATTGTGTTGAAAAGGGGGTGAAACAGCTGTTAACATATCGTAATCCCCCATGCAACACATCTTAGCTTAGGTGAATAAATAGACTTTTTTGCACTGAATGAGTTTTAGCAATATATAATAGCATAGGATGATTGCGAATGCAGTCTAGGAGATTTATGAGGAATAAAGGCAAAAATTAAGGACAAGAACGATATAAAAAAAGGAGAAAATCAGTTCACCCCAATGGATTTGGAAAACTTGGCTGTTGATTTTGGTTAAATGCAAAATTTACATCTACAGTCATAAAAAAGACTATGATGACAGTTTTAGATAAAGTATAATTCACACAAAAATAATAATGCCTTTTTTCCCACAATGAAACTGATAACAAAATGAATTAAGTCTGCCTATTTGTGATCCAAATTTTCTTGCTTTAAGAATACATGCTATTACAAGTTTACCTTGCATCTCATAGTTCTAATGGAAACACAATCGATGTTGAGAAAACTACAACTAATCAAAGTTTTTAAGTTTAATAATCAGTGAAAATCCTGGTTAAGATATCATCAACTTTTATAACTTACGACAGTAGAACAAGGATAAAATCCTATGTCAAGATATGCTAGGTTCGATATTTGAAAGAATTGAGTTCTTAGAATAAGACTAAGACCTCTCTTTTTTTCACCCAATTCCAAAATAGTTTTCCTCACTCCACTTCTGTTAAGATTTTTGTTGATGTGGCTGTGTCTATAAATAATGCTGTTGGCATGAATATATATAGCAATCTCTTTGTTTCGAATGAATGGAATGTATCAAGATAGGCTTCTAACTTTATTATCTAGCCCCATTTGACCACTGCTTGCTAAAAAGAAGCAGTTCAGAATTGGGATGAGAATGGCCTCTAGCTGGTCAAGAACACTGGAAACAAAATTTAAAGGAAAAACATTTTTAGACAATTATTACCGTCGATTACAGATTGTATACATCCAATTGTAATGAAAATTGGCTACACAACTGTAAATATTCATTTTTTGCCCATATTCTGATAGAAGCAATATAAACATTAGTTTTTCAAAGTTTTTTTACCAAACCTTACGCTCTTTTTTCAATAGGTTTTAGATAGATGTGTAATCTTCACTTGATGATTGATCAACAGCTTCCAACCCGTGTTAAATCATGAATAGTAAATTGTTACAGTAGGGATTTTTTAATAGTTCAATACTGTTTTAATGTTTAAACAAAATAAAGAATTGGTTAGACTCCGACCAGAGCTAAACTGCAATCTGCCATGTGTAAATATTTTGCTCTCCAGGTTGCCCTCTATGATGATAAAGTAAGAATCAAATTGACAAATTTCCCATGCAATCAGAAGGTCACTTTACATGCTCAGTTTATACAAAAAAAGAAAGAGGAAGTTATATTTGCTTCCTGCGGCCACTATGTAACAGATGAGACGGGCAGTGTGTCTGTGTGGGAACAACCATCCACTGGAGGAACGTACACAGGTCTGGAACATTGGAACATTCTTGCCTTGTTAATATGTCCTATGTCTTACAGTATTATCTAATATATTATCATACCGCTTAAATATATATTGTAAACCTCCTTTCCTTTTCCTTTCAAACTATGAATGCATGCTTTTGTTCTCTCTCAGACAGCATATGTTCAGCATATGATACAACTGAAAATTATGAGTAGGATAATTTCTCACATCTCTTCATTCAGAACCCTATTGTGTCTGTACTTTTCTCTGTTGCCTTTTAATTGCTTTCTTTTATTCATTTTTTAAATGTTCATTATTACGTGTCTCCTGCCTGGGAAAGGTCGCTTGAAACCAAATAAGGATAAACAATGTATGTAATATTTATTATCCTCTCTTTGTACTCCTTTATCATGTATTTAAAGTAGTGACCCTATTCTCTCTCTCTCTCTCTCTCTCTCTCTCTCTCTCTCTCTCTCTCTCTTCTCCCCAATTCCTCTCTCACTTGAAGAATGAAGTGTAGTCTATGAAAGAAAGTTAAAACATAGTAAGCGTACTTACTACCTACCTTATTGAAGCAGCAAGGATTTATTGTTTTGTTAAACCATTGATTCTCTACCCGTTCCTGCCACACAGATGTGGAGGGGATGGGTATTGTATGGAGTCTGCAGCCTGCCCCCAGCCAACCACCTCACACCCGCATGGCCATCAACTTCACAGACAAGCCCACCCTGATCCACCTATACACCTACCCGGGACACTTGGGGCTGGAGGAGATTTACGCCTCTTCCTCTCCTGCCCCATGCCCCCCACCAAGCCTGGCCGACGTGCAGCTGGAGCGATGGTTCCGGTTTCCTGACGTCACCAGAATAGAGGTGCATACTGGGAACGTACGAGGTGCCTTATTTCTGCCTCCTGGTGAGTTGAAACAGTTTGCATTTTCAATTGCTTACATGCAATTTATGAGCTTACCATTGTATAAAGTCATTGTTACTTTTTTCTAGCAAATCTGACTGATGTCCACAACATGCAATAGAAGTAGTAAGATAAGATATACCAGAAATTATGAATTTGTTATACATTGCACACTGGAAAAAAGAAGATAATATCAATAATAATAATAATAGAAATAAAAAATAATAATACAAAGAAAAGAAGAAGAGAAAGAGAAACAACAAGAAGGAAAAAACAATTGCATTGATAATTGCAATAATATTGTGATGATATTAATGGTAATTGTAAGAATGTTAATAAATCAATTAAAAATAATATGAATTTATAACATGCATTATACATATAAGATGAATGATTACTCATTACTTAAGAGCTGATATATTTGGAATAAATAAGATTTGTGTGTTTTTATATCGCGCTTCTACTTTGTAAACTGGTCAACAATGATGTTGTTCCATCCTAGGTGAGGGTCCGTTCCAAGGTGTCATAGACATGTTTGGGTCGGCAGGCGGAATGATTGAGTACCGAGCAGCCCTTCTGGCCTCACGAGGCTTTGCAGTGTTGTCTTTGCCTTACTTTCGGTACAAAGATTTACCAACAGAACTTCAAGATATCACATTTGATTACTTTGAAGTAAGGCGTGTATTGGATGACATGATTTTTTTTTATCTATCAGAATTATTCTTATAAAGTGCACATACTAAAGACCTGAATAAGGGCACCCTTAGCAGTCTGGTCATTAACACATAGCTCTGATGTGTGTAAAAAAAAAATGCTTTCCGTAATAATGTGTAGCAATTTAACACCGCCTCCCCCCCCCCCCTCCCCCCTCAATAAAAAAACCACATCCAAATGCCTTTTTTTTTTTACATTTTCAAACATTGATACCACACATTAAAGACAATACTCATGGCAGATGTCTCTATTATATTTTTGATGATATGAAATTATTCTCTTTATAACAAATAAGCACACCCTTTTTTAGTCTAATTTCTGTCATGCTGCACTTATTAGGTATTATAAGGTATGAGGCCTAATTGCAACTCAACTTGTGAGAAAATAAGAAAAACTATTGTGATCCCAAGTTCTTGAAAATCAAATAAAAGGTAATACATATTTAAAAAATATTTTTTTATTTTTGAAAATTCAAAAAGAATATAAAATCTCAGACATAGATGTATAGAAAACATTAGAGCACAAACAAAAAAAACTCAACCCCACCTGACTAATTTGGAAAAGTCCTCCAAAAGACACCTACCACTACCAGAAAGTATTGTTATTGATTACTTATTTGTATAATAAACCTATCTCTAAATGCCAGTCTTGTCAATGTCAATGGCACTTTTCAGTGGAAAGGGATAAGATAAGAGTGCTTCATGGCAAACAAATGTCTTAAGGGTTTTGAGGTGGTTTTTTTTATTTTCATTTCCAGGAAGCTGTTCAATGGTTCTCTGCCCACCCTAAAATCTTTCCGTATGGCATTGGAGTGACAGCAGTATCCAAGGGAGTGGATTTTGCCTACTGTATGTCTGCCTACTGTCCTCAGGTGAGTTTCTTTGCACTGAAGCCTCTTGATGGGAGAGGTAGTATATTGTACACTTGTAATCATAGCCCTTTTCACCCTGAGCCAAGATATAGGCTACTAACAAATGCTTTCAATTCCCCCCTATCCTGACAGTCTCTTTAAGCCGCTCCATGTCTCCCCTGTGGATTCCAATTCAATTCCTCATTTCGCTACATTTGTCTCAGTCCTCCTAAAAGTATGATTAATCCGTCCCCATCTTCTTCTTCCCCTTTCTTAATCTTCATACATTGCTTTGCTCTCTATACTTTCATATTGGTAATCCTCTGCCTGTCCACCTCTGATCCCCAGTTATTTTTGTAAGCATTTGTGGATAAATATTTGAATCCTTTTTTATATTTTACACTAAACAGCCGTAGAAATGCACCACCATTAGGACTCCCATCCGCAGGATCAAGTATGTGATGATGAATGAAGCTTTATTTCTTTTGAATATCTATCTACTTTGATCAATATAATGATATCTGTTTGACTGTCTGACTGTCTGTGTGTTTCTGAATTCCTTTTCAGGTGAAGAGTGTGGTGGCCATCAATGGACACCCATTCACCGTTTTCCTAGACATCAAACACAAAGGGAAAGTACTTTGCAAAGGATCAATGTGAGTTTTGGTTTTATAGAGGTTGCAATCATTTTCGTTTTTTTGTTACATTAATAATACACTTCTTTTTAAGATAATATATTCCTTATACAGTATAGCACGTTTTCCTCATCCATGTATTCCTCTTCTATAACTTAATCTGTAATTGAGGTATTTCATATATTTTGTACTGTACTGCAAATTTTGCCAAATCCAAGCCGGAGAATTATATTTTCCTTTTATTTTTCAAAAAATTTGACTTTCTGCCATTTGCTTTATTTTCTTTTTATGCTTGATTCTTTTGTTTTTGTTTATAACTCCTTAATACTACTTCATGCAGTGTTGAGTCCAGCTCTGTGTCTGGTTGCCCATTGCGTAAGGAAAATATGATATGTTCTTGAAACCAAACAATAACCAAAACACAGCCTGCAGAGAAACTTTGGATTTAGTAAGAACAAGCAGTTAATCAGCTGTCTGAGCTTAATCATTGATGGTGTTTAAGGAAAAGTTAAGGAAAAGGCACTTTTCGTACTGCTCCTTTGAATTAGCCATGTAATATTTTCTTCTACCCATTGTGTTACTTTCTCTTTAAAAAATCAATGAGAAATTGTTGCAAGTTATGGATTATGCTCTATTCTTACAGTGCGTAAATGGTTTGCTTTATTTCAGGCTTAATCACAACTCCCTGGTAACTTCAGACGAAGGTTTGATAGTGTCGAAATGCGTCAAATATGAGAATAATATGATTCCAGTAAGTCTCTTAACAACTTTTTGGTTAGTTGTGGTTAAATAATGTGCATAAGAAACACAAGATGAAATGGGCATTGACAACACTACTCTGTCAAGCTTAGTAAGTTGATGAATTGGAAGGGAAAAGAAGATGAAAAAGAAATTCTATTACTCAACATTTAGGAAAACTAATCATTATCTTGTTTTGGTTTACAAACACTTCTAGATTGCACAATTGCAAAGAAGATGCCAAAAGCTGGTCAATTTGAAAGGGAAAAAAAGAATATGATGTACAATACTTCAGCCTCTTCATCCCAAAATATTTGTTGTTACGTTGTCACATGTCATCACAAAAGCTTTTCCATATTTAATCTGTTCACTAACGAATAATATTTCAGTGAACTTGTATATGCCAAAAGTTTGAATTTCAAGTTTTTAGCATGTTCATTTTACTGAAATTTTATGTATTTGGTATAAAAACTGGCAACTCTTGAACTTGAAGATGTATCTAGTTAGTAGTTTGAGACATGACCTTAGCATCGAAAGGGTGAAGCAGCATTTATTTTGCATGTTTCTTCCTGTCCTGTTCCTTGTCACCCACTGCTTGTTTATATAGTATGGCATCCCTATGGCAAATTATAACCTCTCTCTCATTCTCTCTCTTTCTCTCTCTCTCTCTCTCCCTCTCTATTTCTCTGTATTTTCTCACTTCTTCCGTCCTCTCTTCATGTATATTTTGCTTCATGCAAGCTGTAGGGAGGCCCGGGATGATATGTACATGATTTACTACATAATTTTCAACTTGTTTGTCTGTACCCGAACATAGTTTCCAACAGGCTTTGCTACTATTATATCCTGTGCATGACATACATATCTGCAACAATTTCCTGGCATGGCGTGGGGAGGCCAGTGGTGATTGTATGTACATAATTTACACATTTCCACCTTGTTTGTTGTCCACACCTTGTCAATGTGATGGCTTCCCATGGCTTTTGCTCTTATTCCCTGTGCATGACGGACGTATCTGCAACTGTTCCAGGCATGGCAAGGGGACGCCCGTCACCTGCTGCTGGTGTCCGAGGACGACTTCCAGTGCGATCCTGGGTGCCACCAGCTGTTGCTGCAAGCCTGCCCCCCGGAGAAGAGGTCTCACTTCCAGCTGGTCACCTACCCTGGGGCAGGACACCTGCTCGAGCCTCCATACACTGCGCTGTGCCGGTCTACCATCAATCCAACGTTCGGTACATATACTATATCCTCTTATTCCACATTCTCACTTGTATATTTTCTTTTGCCTCTGTGTAACCTTCTTATTAAAGTACAAAGAGCAGAGGTTGCCACACAGGCGTCCAAACCCAATGTCAAAAGCAAGCAAGTGATCAGCCCACTGTGATGAGTCTTTGGTAGCATTTAGGAGCAAGACATTGTTGGTTTAGCTCCATGGAATTAGCCATACAATATTTTCTTTTGCCTCTGTGTTACCTTCTTACTAAAATACAAAGAGCAGAGGTTGCCACACAGGCGTCCAAACCCAACGTCAACATGTGAATTGTCTATTCCTTCGGTTCACATTTACTTCGTCCAAATATCTCTGTCCTAACAAGTACTTGGAGGATAGTGTGTTAGTGTTAAATGGGGCGGAAATAATCTAGAACTTTCTGCCAGTGACACATGTCACTTGTCCAGGCATCCTTTAAATGGACTAGGTTATTCATCAGCCCCAAACTCAATGCCAACTGTTACCTGCTGTGTTGTCAGAGTAAGGAGAGGACAACATTAAAGCATTTACACTTTTTCCAAATTGAAAAAAAGATGGAAGATGTGCAAGCAGCAGTGGTAAGCAACCAAGCCAAAGTCAGTGGTTATATTAGATAGTTACTCTAAAATATTGTTTTGAAGTCTCTGTTTAAAACATTATAAAATTGAGTTTTGAGTATTATTGTTATAGTTTTTCATAAATACCAAAATCACTGAAGAATTCCTTGTGTAAAATCAAACATCTTTTAAAAAAAAAAGCAAATACTTGTTTCAGTAGTAGGTAATGTGACAAATGACATCAACCCCTGATCTGTTCCCTTGTCTCCAGAGATGCTATTTTTGTTTGGCGGCTACAGAAAGGAACATGCTCATGCGCAGGAAGATGCATGGCAGCGATTACTGACGCACCTTCGAGAAACTATTCCAACCTCACAATAGCCACAACAGCTGCTCATGTTTATTTTATATTTTTGGTTTTTAGGATTTTATTTTAATGTTTATATTTATAATTGTTTCACCTTTTAATCCTTCTCACTAGGTCATGTTTTTATAATTGTTTGATTCTATTTATTGTATTGAAATGACAACTTATTTATCCCAGAATGAAACCCTTGTATAAGGCATCGCAGGGACTAGAAAATTATGTCGTTATCCAGGGGTGTCGTTATTCAGAGTTTTTTAATAGTTACTGATAACATATAACAAACAAAAAATCGGGACCGGAAGTCAAGAGGTCTTATCCAGGTGTTGTCAGTATTCAGGTATGTCGCTATCCAGGGGTTCCATTGTGTTTTATTCTCTAGTGGCATTATTACAGAATGCTGTTTGTGAAAGCTGTTTACTTAAGTCATGCTGTACTGCAATGGTGTGAATCAGCTTGTCCTTGACTCAAGCAATAATTTACTGGTGAAAATCTATGACGCAACTTTGATATGCACATTTCAAATATATTTATATAGTCTAACCCATTACAACCTAACTTTATTGCCATCAAGCAACTCCAAACCGTGGGTGGGTTGGCAGGCGCCTCTAGTGTGCGCTACTTCTTTTTCTCATCTTTTGGCTTTATCTATCATCTTATTTTTTCCAGCACTCTCTCCAGTGCTCCCTTAAAAAGCATACACATACACAGCTATTTTGTATCTTTTAGCTCAGTCTTGGTCCTGCTTGTCGTCCTAACAGACTTATGGTCATCCCCCATGGTTAACACAATGGTACCTAACTACAGGGTCACTTGCTATCTAGGACTGAGTACTTTTGTACCCAATGAGCGATAGAATATCCTGGATCTCCCTGGACTGTAATAGTGTATGATATAGGAGGTAGCCATCATCTGTTTGTGTGTCCTGCTTTGCGATTGTTAGAGGTGATTTTTTGTTCTTGTAAATCATCTCTCTGTGAAACGTCCATGGCAGGGTAAAGTCTGGCTGTTCTTTTAACTAATCTATCCTCTTACTTACCCCCGGGCGCTTGTATGACCATAATAGTTGCAAGCGCCCTAAAACTCTCAGTAAACAAACAACAAACTCCAAACTACTAAGCAAAGGGAAATAACTCCAAATCGAAACCTTAATGATTAATTCTGATGGTACTTTTCACATTATGCTAAAGATAGAAAATACCACCGGGCTCACAATTTATTTATATAAAACTTTATGATATGCTTGTACTGAGCATTAAGCAACTGAGAAAAAATATGTATAGTTTATTAAGCCAAATAGAAAAAAAAAACTTGTCTATTTACAAAAAAAGTTTTTCTGGATTATAGATAATCTTTTAGTTAAAGCAAGGCTTTTATTTTTCGACATACCTTATTGTATTATATGCAAAGAGATTCATCAAAAGAAACTCAGGGCATGAGACTAATACTTACACTCAGAGATTACTTATTTACTAATTGAGTATACTTTAAGTCCAGCATGTATTCCTTGTCCTCTTGGGCCTTATTCATTTTCATATATGTAAGCCTTATTTCACAGATCCTTCAAGAGCGCCATCTCATAACATGTTGATCACGGGTTTTTTATTATTTAGTCTATTGTATAAGAGGAGAGTATTTTTTATGGATTGCAGTGATTTTCTCTGATCCAAAAAAGTAACTAATCACCTTTAGCTGAGGATTTTGATGATTAACAGGCTGTGTGACCTGTTGAATAGGAATCTGCTTTTAGCAACTACAAGACTACAACCACAATACACAAATTGGATGTGTTCTGAGTGTGTTTTCTGGTGAACCCTAGTGGGTTAAAGTAGGGTCCTAATTCGAAAAGGAGCTGCGGGTTACACTGCCTGTTATTCAGTGCCTTGTCTGTAGTGGTCGTGCAATTTTATCTGCATTCCATCTTTTCTTTTTGAGCGTCCCAGGGCAGGGAAGGTGAATGTAGTAGGTGCAGTATGAATTATTCATTATAACATGCCCTCCCTATGTCACATTACTCAAAATCATAGGTTAAAATTTGTGACGTCACTGTTCATTCGTGCCACTTTGCTGATCTAATGAATGCACACGGCTCAATTATAATTATAACTAAAGAAAATTAACATCTCTTGTTTATTTTTCATGAATTCTTATTATATTTATTTATCATCTTTATCTTGTTTTAAAAGTTGATTATCTTAGATTGACCATTATTGCATGTTATAAATAATGAATGGGGAAATATTCACCTCACAGGGCTCTATGAATATTTTCCCATTCATTGTCAATTTTTCTATTAGTTGTCATTACCAGTGTCTTCTATTTTGATGTGTTGAATTTGAAGCGGGTTTTATAATGAGAAGAATCTACCTTTTCTATATCTTTAGATATATTGTACTTGTACAGTAACAGTAATTCCTCGTCATCCCTCCAGTGAACTCATGCTGTCCTTATTGACAGTCTGTAAGGAAGAGGAGCAATATAAAGATTTTATCAAGATCTCAAGCAACTTACAGTTACAATGTGTTTGTTGCTTATCTTTGATTAAAGACATTTTTGCGGGCGCCTCTGGTGGTCCCTTCTTCTATATCTTCTCTTTTGCTTTACCTGTCATCTTACTTTTTCCAGTGCTCCCTAGCAAGCTTACACACCCCGCTGTTTTGT
>JAUEKZ010175610.1:0-27495 GCA_031471865.1 Melibe leonina | reverse complement strand
AACGTTCATGGAATATCTATTCCATTTTGTTTGAATTTGTAATATTTCTATTTGTAAAATGTGACCCTTTCTCCAGGCGCTTTTAAAGGCTTCCAGCCTATATGCTCTGTAACTATGATATGATATGATATGATATAAACATCATGACTTTTACTTTCATAACTTTTATTATCTTTACAAGTTGTGACTGGTTTGATTGTCTCCCTCTGTACAATACCCATTCATAAAAATAATAATGGATGACATTTTTTAGTGCATTTCCACCATTAGCATGGCCAATTTGGTGTCTGAGGTTGAACAGTATTTAAATCTTGACAAAAGTGTTGTTTTGAACAGCTTTCAAAATAAAAAGACTGTTATAGGTTTTCTTAATCCTATCATTATTTTTTTAAATTGTAGTTATTATCATTCTTTTTCGTGGATTGATTTAATATTAATTGATATTACGGTCTAATTGTCAATGCATTGTCATATAGGAATTCTGACCAGTAAAAAAAATAATCGACTACACAAGAAATTTAAGAATAAATGCACTTCATTTCTTATTATGAATGTGTTTTGCAATCAAATTACTTACACAAAACGAGTGACACGGAAGTCTTATTTGTCAACATCATTTGAAAATCATATCTCATTATGTTGTTTTTCAGTTTGATAAATACTCATCGACAAGCTTTTGTGACTCGGATATTGTGAATGATGGCCACATTCTTTATCAATAAACTTTTTTCAGATCGACACACAAACAATAAAACAAAATATAAAAAACATGAATGTTTAACAAGGCAAACAAAACGACACACTATTTGTGTGCTAATGGCGAACCAGTGCAAACAACACTTATCGCCGTCTACAACAATTGAGACAAAAGACATACCCAGATCTTTCTCTGTGTCAAAAAGAAAGTTGAAGTTTACAGTGATACAAAACTCCAAATTTTTCTATGTTTCTATGTATATGAAAGAAAACAATCAAGTTAGTTGAAATGAAAAGCTTAATTTACCGCAAATGGAATTGGAATAAAACAGGAAAAAAGGTTCCGAATAAGAGCAAAGAGAAAGCAAAAAAATGTATAGTAAATGATTCACTCATAACTTGTAATAGCATAGTGAGAATATTTCAAAGAGAACAAATATGCAGAAAAAGAAAGTAATGTAAAAGAGAAAGTATAAAAAGGTAATTTATTAACTTATAACAAACATTATCTTTCTCAGTATATTCTAATGTAATCAAAAGCTAGCAATGCTTGAAGCTTCAAAAACACTTTTGCAGATACAATTTGATAAAAGTCCTCTTTGTCTTCCATTGAGAGCTTCCTTAACAAACTAGATACTGCGTAAACACTTTATGTAGTCTGAACATAAGGTTGATAATACATTCAACTCAAACTGGAGCAGAAAATTAGACAGGTGACCCATTTTACCTGGCTTGAGGTTGATTTCAACCTCCTCTTCCTCTTCTTCCTTTTTCTTTGCCTGTTGTCTGAAATATTAATTTCATAAATCATAATGAAGTTCATGCTCTATCAAAATCATACAAGAGATTTTATATGAAGAAAAAGTTGAGAAATTTTCAAATGAAATAACACCACTACATTTCGAAACTAGTAGAAACAAAGTAAGTTATGAAATGAGTATAAGGAAATTCTTCAGCTTCTATCATCAATACAAATTTCCCAGTCAGATAAGCTTTACATCCTACACTATTTAAGGGTAGCTCCTATAAACAAAAATTTAAAGATTGCTTTTAATACCATAACCAATAGTTTGGGTTCTACCTGCAGGTAGATCTATATTATGAACAAGTAACATGAAACGTAGAGATACAAACAAATCAAAAAGTTGCAAATTGATTGCTTCATTCTTAATTCTTGCTTAATAGGCTCTTAAAAAGGGGCAGGTCCCTTCACAGCTTTACTTTCTAATGACAATAAAGAAAATTGTAATGGAAAATATGTGCGTAATCGTTCTCTTCAGGTATTTTTTCCCCCTTTTTTGATATCTCTATGGCCTCTCTTAAAATGTATCTTTAAAACAAATGATAAATATACTGTTGACGGCATATCATAAAAAAATGAATATTGAGAGTTCCCAGTTCCAGGAACCATAACAACTTCCATTTTTGTTTTCATTTTGTGAGAGTGTCAAGTCAGTAAATTATGAAAGCTAATAAAATTGTCAACTTTTTAATTCTCAAACCTTTTATCAAGATTTGAGGTGCTCTGGTTGCCAAGAAAATACATCATAAAAAAAAATGCCACAAAGTTGTTTAAATGATATTGATAATTCATAAAGGCTGAGTGCCATCAATTACCTACATTCTCCAAGCCGAAGAGAAAAAACAAAGTTAAAAGTTAAGTGCCCTTGCAGTAGCAGGCTGCAAGTTGTGAACTCTCTCCTCATCAAAATAGCAAGTCATGGTATAAGCAATTGATGTCATCAGCAAAGTTTACTTACCTATGCTTCAACAAAGACCTGTAATCAAGTTGAGAGTCCTTGGGATCTATAAAGAGTAAAGTTGTGTCATTTTGGTTAGACATTCTTCATTCAAATATGTGGAAATACAATCTAATAATTTATTTTCTATGTAAGACAATATCACAGGTCTAAATTTACATAAAATAGCCATAGCACAATAATGGCCATTTTAATTTGAATGATCATTAAGAGAGTCAATGGAAGGTGTTGATGATAGGAAATCGAACTTAGCTTCTTTTTCCATTGATTTTTGCAGGCCATCCAAATAACGAATTTAAATAGTGTTCACTTTTTTAACTTGATTATAAATTTTTGAAACCTAGGTACTTAGTCATGTGGAAAATAGTATGAAGTAGATTGTGTACCAGGCTAGACACAAACATCTTTGTTACTACCATGCAATCTTGACAGCGCTGTCACATTCAGTAAGTAATGCTTGACAAAATTAGTATCGATGTGTAAATTAGTGTCCATTTACAAAAACTGTGTAAGAAATAATACTGCATGTTCATAGACATAACTTTGAAATTATTAAAACAAGCATGACTCATCATAAATTAAAAAAACCACTGCTGATAGAAAAAAAAATGTTACAGAAAAGTTTAAGTTTTAAAAGCCATGTCTCTAAGCACAATTAGTTATAACATAAACAAAACTGAAGAGAAAAGAAAGTGTGGAGAGATCCACTCATTTGCCAGTGCATTCCAAATAAAGATAAAAACATTAGTTAGTGTGTTACAGAAATAATAAATGTTACATAATCAATTTAAAACATATCTTTTGAACATATTTTGTTGTTAGGAGAATAATTTGTTACCAAAATGGATAAATCATAAACAGAAAATGAGAATGCTACTTTGAATAAATAAATATTCCGTTGTTTTTTTTTTAAATTTTGAATGACCGCATCTCTCCACTCTGACTTTACATCTTCTCATCATAGCAGGAAACTTACCATGAAATGCTAAGACAATTTCAAGCAGGGCATCAAAAATAAAAATATTTGCACTACTGCTACAGAAGCTTTTGATAAGCCACGTCGGTAAAAATTACAGCAGAGAAGAAGCATCATTTAAACAGAATCCTTGAGATAAAAACTTTGCATAGATGATGAGTCAAAGCCAAAACGAAAATGAGCTAGTTTTCAATGGACATGTTTTTTGACAGGATGTCAGTTGATCCAACCATAGAATCACAGCTAGTTATAATTTAATACAATGAATATGAACAAAAAAGAAACTCAATGAATACAGCATGCAACCATCAATAATTACAAATATGTAAAGAAAGGCTTCTATGTTAGTGATAGATGTAACTAACATCAGTTTATCTTTACAGAAACAAGTCCAATTCATTGTCAGTAGATAAACATGCACAACAGGATGCCAACAGAAAAAAAGCCATACATGCATAATTTTGATGTTATCGTACCAACTTAGTTGGATTTCTTTTTCTTTCAAGGCATTAGCTCACAAGACAAGTTAAATAAAAGAATTGCATTAGATTATAAATTCTAAAATTCTGACTGAATTGGCCTCTAAAACTTACAGAAGCATTACTTACATACAGAATTAAATTTTGACTCCGAACCCTTTCAATGGTAAGGACATCAAAATCATCAAGACTTGCCTGTTCTTATACCTGATAAATCAAATTTTAGTTAACTGACATATGCAAAAAAGAAATTCAAGCTTTTGGCATATGTCAGTTCACTGAAATCTGATTCATATGGTGTAAGAACACGTAATTTTTCAAGATTTTGCATATTTCATTTGGGTTAGGCTCAGAACTGAAAGGGTTAAAAGCAAAGACAAAACTCTATCTACGCTTTTTTTCAAGAAAAATATTCAGCATTTTTAATTGAAGATGGAATGAATAAAACTTTGACACCTTGAAAAACCTTTTTCAATGCGAAAATAATCGCTGTTCAAGCTCACCTTTGACAAAAACACTGAAAGATGCTGTGTCAGTGATAGCACCCTCATCTTCCACATTGACACTATACTTTGCCTCATCTGTAAGTCTGGTTTTCTTTATGACAAGGGTGGAAGATAATCCCTCATTTTTCACTGTTGTCCTTGAGTCATTGCGAAGTTCTCTTACACCTCGGAAAAATTTGATGATAGGAGCTGGCTTCCCCTTTGGATCTACAGAGACTGTCACTTCAAGATCCTCACCTAGTTATTTCAAAAAAAAAAGTTTGATAAACAATATTGTTTTAATATTTTCAATCAATGTGTTCTTCTTGATAGAGTTCAAAGCTTTTGTCTAAACATTCTAGGTAGTTCAAATTCTAACAAGATAACTAAGGTTTCTACAGACTTTTTTAATTCATTCAACAAGTATGTGATGAAAAGTTTTTATTTTCGTAATGAAATAATCAAACCTCATATGAAATTGTTCTACCACATTCCCCTTTCTAAGAATTACATGACGATAATAGTGTAACGTTCATGAAATATCTATTCCATTTTGTTTGAATTTGTAATATTTCTATTTGTAAAATGTGACCCTTTCTCCAGGGCTTTTTAAGGCTTCCAGCCTATATGCTCTGTAAATATGATATGATATGATATGATGATGATAATAGATGAAACATTAAGTGTTATAGCATGAAAAAATACTTCCTTGCTCAGATTGAGTTCTCAAACTTTACCTTCCATAACAACTTTGTTTTCGGGCTTTGCTGTCAGGGCAGGTCCATCACCAATTAGAAGGGGTTTCTTTTTGATGAGAAGAAAAACACATTCAATAAAAGAAATCAAGACAACACTTGTGAAAAAAGTTCATGAAAGACAATAAATCAGCTTTATCTATTACCATTGTGAAAGAGTTTCTAGACTGCTTAGCTTTAGTTTTATATATAAATGCCATCTTTTTAATTTTTTTCATAGGCCATAATACACAAAGTTTAAATTGCTAAAGCAAAAGAAACCAAGGTCAACTTTCAGGATATCTTTAGCATCCTTCTTATTCCCCTGAATTATCTCCTTGTAAAATCTCAAGGCAAGACAATAAAACAACACTGAAAGGTCAATGTTGCAAGAATCTGTAGAATTTCTTCAAGTTCACCCCATATATGCAGTCTTATATCTCTGAATGTGTCAAATGACTTTGAACTTGCTATGTTAAGTTCTCAGGAAATTGTTACAAATAAAATAGCATCAGATCAGATAGAAAAGGTAAGCAGTTTTTATTTGAAGCCCCACTCAGGAAATGAATGAACAATTGTGATTTTTAATGTTTTAAAGATTAAAATTTTAGTAAATAATTCACATTTAACATATTTTGGAGAGAGAAGATGTTTATCATTTTTAATAGATAGGCTTTCCAATTATCTTGTCTAAAAAACCACCAAAATCTCACTATTATAAACTGATAACAGCAGACTTTTTTTTGCCTGTTATAAATGAGCATCTAACTTTTTTTTACAAAAGACTATCTGAATTACTGTTTCAACCAAAAAGTATGAAAAAAGGTTGCTTACCTTTCCTGAAAACGGGAGGGAAAAGAAAAAAAATGAGTTAATAAAGGACACAAAACAAATGATTCTTTGAGTAAAGATGAGAAGTTGATAATTTGAAGTAATTCTTGTGTATGATGAGCATATGAAAACAAGTTTTATCAATGATGTAAGCTGAATAAACAAAGTTAAGCCTTTTAATCATGGCATACAATACTTACCTTGATTACAGGCATCTTGGAGACAAGTGACATTTTTGTCACTTTATGTAGTTATATTGTGGAAATGTCAGTATTTATTTATAATAGAGCAAAAGAGTCAATATAATTGTTAACAAATAGGACAAAATATGTAATTCAATAATCATGTTGTCCATTAAAACTGTCTCACTGTTTTATAAAAGAGAATCCAACATTTTTATGAGAGTGAAATGATGTAAGAATTATATTCTAGTGTTTACAAAAATACAACCAAAAAAATCCTCCATAAAAAAAAGAGAAACATGAAAAAAAAATGGCAACAAAAGTGATTATCTTGACTGGCCTTTTGCTGCATAATGACTGGTTTTTTTTTCTCTCTCACTTGGCTTTTGAATGCAAGTATTTTAAGCACTGATAAAAAGTGGGTTTCACTCTTATACAATTTTATAGACATGTCCAGAACCTGGAAAACTCTCATGCAACAAATTTGAGTTGATGAAAGAAGCAACAAATTTGAGTTGCTGAAAGAAGCAACAAATAAATAATAAATGCTGAAATAATGTGCCATAAGGCTAATACATATCTTATGATAAGTTTTATATATGCTATCTCAACTTCAATCTTCTAATGAATAAAATATTGAACTTACCTGACACTACAAAAAGGCAACAAAACCGTGCTCCTTCAGTTTTGCTGTCCTAACTGTTAAAGGACTGTTAAGATGATCTTAAAGTTGGTAAAAGAGCTAAATCCTTACCTTTTAAGATGAGGAACTCTTGTTGATAGTAAAGAAACTTGATTTATTCTATGAATATCAATAGATTTACTTCCATTCTCATCTGGTTCAGTATGGTATCTTTACTTTATCACCAATACAAGGTTATTTAAAATCCTTTTAATCAATCACTTACTTGCTGGTTATCACAAGAGAATAAAAAACAAAAAAACAAACTTAAGAGCTTTAAGAATACAATTGAGTCTACACCTGAAACACAATATACTTTTTGGTTATGACATTTTGTTTTATAATATGTTGCCCTTTTACTCATGTATAAGGTGCGCAAGCTTACCTCAATTACTCCTCCATTTATCTTCCTTCAGCTTATGTACCAATTCAATCAAGGTAGAATTGAAAAGAAGCAGTACAGAGAGAAAAATCAATATGCAAGAAGGGGAAAACATGCATATATATAGGTAGAGCCGTACTCAAAAGGTTCAACACACAGATGTCATCCATAGAATCAGCAAAAAATGGAAAAGTTGAGGAAAAAAGTATGAAATAATCAAACAAAAGTTCCCACACAAATAAGAAGAAAGAGGGAAATTGGAGAAAAAGATGTTAGTTTGAAATTCAATATTGTAGCCTCTATACAAATATAAACCTATTATAGATGTGGGGCTGATCCTATGGAAAAACCATTGAATGTGGAGTGTGAATATAATGCCAAATAATTCTTGTTGTGTAAAAAAAAATGTATTAAAAATGTTATCATTAAAACTTCTTTGAAATTCAAGATATCGAATTTGCCCCTCAAGCCCTATAAATAATAACACTTCTGAGTATTCAAGCATGACAATACATGAATTCTCAAATTACCTTGCTTTGGGGGGAGGTTGAGATTTATGCTTTGAATATGTTGATGCTTCTATATTGGGTTCAGATATCAGCTTGTCTTGTTTCACTTCTAAAAATTCAATTTGTGTCTCAATCATCTTCTTAAAATGACTATTTTAATTTTCCTTAGGTTGGAATACAATAATTTTGCTTTGTGCAAATTGCAAAAATAATAGAATTCTTAATATCTATATCATCAGCAGAATAATCAGAAAATCTCCATATAGCTTGAATACTCAACTGCGTTTCAATGTTTCAATGAATCCTCTTTAATGATTGAGGCTTTTGAATATTTCATTTGTAAGTTAAGCTTGAACATACCTTCATCTGACTCCTCCTTATCATCACCGTTCAGCATGCTTTTGTCCTCATCAGCCATATAACCATCATCGTCCTCTGACATCTCATCTTGTCAAAAGGAACATGAGCTAACTTTTATATGCAAGGCTCAAAGAAATACAGGGATGAAAAAGTCTTGGAAAAGGCAAGCAAAGTTTGAGTGGTTAAAAATGATAGAGAGAGAAAAAAATGGAGCACCAGCACTTTTGATTTGATATTTTGAATGGAACAATTTGGGTTCAAGGAGTATGATTTTTATTGAAGAACAGAAAATTTTTCTCCAAATGTTGGATACTGAATCATGTAAATGAGTATCCAACAATGCTAGAAAAACAAATAAAATTTTGATTGAATTCAAAAGAAATATTCTTTATAATTGCTCTCTGATGTAATATAATTGATATATTATGTTCCATTCAAAAAGAGGTGAAATAAAGGGAACAGAGTAAAGACAGATGGGGAAAAAAAGGTATGAAAGACGAATTCAATGCGTGAACAAACATAGGTGTGGAAAAAAGCTTGAAATTGAAAGTATGCTTACAGAACAAGAAACCAGTAATTTAACATGATGCATTGATGGAAAAAAATCTTATACCTATAAGCTATACTATCTTTTATAATCCTCAAGCAAATGTTTTAACGAGAAACAATAGATATGACAGATGATTTTTTCAATGATTATGAAATTGCTCCTAAATCGCATCATAATGAAATAACATTCGTGTTGTTATAAGAAACAGTTTATAATAATATTTTAAAAAGTTACAAATTTACTATAATAATCAGCAGCCCCCGTCTAAAGGCACAGTTTATCTCAGATTTAATCCAATCTCAAAGAATTTTCAGCACCTCAAGTCCGCAATGTATACTATCAGGTTTCTTTTAATAACAAAATTGCATTTTGTTCTGATGTTGCCTTCGTCTCTTACAGCTAGAATTCTATAGCCCAAATTGATGACATCAAACATTTCAAAAATTCAAAATAGTAATTTTTATGTAGCCCTCTGCAACAGTTTCTACATGAATACTGTACCTTTAGACGGCTTCTACTGCAGATTAAATTATCATTATAATGAAAAATAAAATAAAATTGTAACGATCTAGACTACATTGTTAGAACCATATCTCAAGCCTTTCCAGCTACAGTTAAAAGTCATGTCCAAATGATTTTGTTTTACAAGTAATTAGTTTTAATAAGAAGGCAGTCATTAAAGCAATCTTTGAGTTGCAGGTGAGCAAATTTACAAGATGTGTCCTACATCTATCATTGGTGCAGCATATTAAAAAATATAATATTTTATCCATGAAATCTGTACTTTTAGATTATTAAGTGCTGATAGTGTTAAACATTACCTGCACTAAGCACTAATCTAAGAAGTTAGCAGTAAGAGCCTTGTCTGTTAGAGCTAATCTATATTGAACCAATCAGAATAGTTACCTAAGAAATGGTATTAGAGACTATAGCTCTACGTTTTGATTAAAAAAATAAAACAACTAATCCTATGAAGTGTGCAGCTTTTCGGATGCAAGTGATGTCAAATCATTTTTTGCAAAAACCTTGTTCATTCTTGCTACTGACATTTTTATGCTACAACAGGTTGTGCAGTTGTTAAACAAATGTAACAACATAAAAAAATGCGGCAGCCTTGACATTTGGGTAGTCAGATATGTTTTGTCATCTTAGAACTATCTCTACTAAAGAAGATTAGAGAATACATATTCTGGTTCACGTTTTGTTTTGTTTGACAGTGTTGTCCAATTGAGAATTACCGCTATTGCTTTTTTTCTATTTCTTAAAATCCTTTTCAAACTAACCAAACCTCCTTAATGCCATGCTTTATGGGCAAAGAACCATTATTAGCAAAAGGAAAGAAAACTAATTCCTTTTTCTATCAACATGGATGAATTTAACAAAATCTTCCTAGAGCAATGTTTAGTCATTCTTTTATTTTCATTCTAAATTTTTATTCATAAAAAATATCTTCGCTAGTGAATTTTGTTTTTTTAAAAGCATAATGGATACAACCCATGACACAATGCTTTCTAGTTCAAGATTACAATTTATAGACAGATTGTAATAAAAGGTATTGAACTTGCATGTTATTTTGATGTGATTTGTCAACCACAAGCCGGCAAAAATGTCTACAAGAAGACAAAAGGAGGCTTGTGATAAATATCTAAGATATAAAAATACCAGAGATAGAATTGATCATAATTTTGAAAGTATGCGTTTTAGTGCAGTTTTAGTAGGAGCATGCCTCACCAGTAGTTACAATTGTCAAAATACTTTCATGAGACACATCTTGTCAAGTTAGTTAAAACATGCCGAAAAATTTACCTTCTTCCAGGATGGTTGTTGGTTTCTTGACATATTGCTTTTGTTTTGGTTTTGGCGATTTCGTACTGGCATCGGCATTATTTTCATCATCATTATCTAATTTTTCGCTATCTTTTTCCCCTGTATTTCCATTCTCAACACTACCTTTGTCTTTTGGTTGCTCTTCATCTTTGACAACTATTGATGGAGGTTGTTGCGAGGTTTTTTTAGGGTCTTCCTTCTTCTCCATTGGTGGCTCCTCTGCCTTTTTGTTAGGTTCTTGTGTCTTTGGTTTTACTTCTTCCTGTTTAGGTTTAGTTTGATTGGGTGCCTCTGTTTTCTTTGCTTCCTCCTTTGGCTCAACTTTTTTTGCTTCAACTTCCTCTTTGACTTCTTTGGCTGATAATGTCCATTTTGGATATTGTGCAGAAAAAGGAAATCAGATTACTTTAAAAAGGAAAAGGCAAGATTCAGTTTCAGCATAAATGAGAAAACAATCGCTGCCTCACAAGAAAAGGCATGCACTACAAAGATTGTGGACTTCCTTCAAGATTGAAAATTGTATTCAGAAAGAAAAAGACTCAACATGATAAATGTATTCAGACACTCGAGGAAGAAACAAACTATGATGATTTTGACTACAAACAAAACCAAAGAAACCCCATAGCAATGTGTGTTTCATCAAAAGTTTCCTATTTTATGGCCAAAGCATTCATCAAGTACAGCACAAAAGCACAGATTGAAAAAAATGAAATATTGGCTGAGGAAGTCATAATGTTCATATAAATTTCAAGAAATACAGGCCAAAATGAACAGACCAGTCTAAAATCAATAGATTGAAGAATAATATTGAGCAGAATATAATAGTGCGCAAAAAGTGTGATCACATGTTTTTTCATGCCTTTGCTGCAGTTCACATTGAAGAGAAAACAAATTCCCAGAGTATGGCTCAATTTCACAAGTTCTTTCAAAACACAACTTATGCAATGACAAGGATATGATAAAGATATCATACGTGCAACAAGGCTTCAGAATGCATGTTTTCAATGATATAGAGGATGCTTTGACCTCTTGCTTCAAAATCCTTTTTCTAGCTAGAATTTTCACACTTATAAAGCAAATTATATCATGGTACTTTACATTAAAAAAAAATTTACTCTTTCAGCCAGAGCAGCCGCGCTATGCGGCTGATATAACTTAACAGTTGAACGAGAGGCTGCACACTGCGGCCATGAGAAAAAAAATGGAAAAGAAATATGAAATAAAAGTATGACAACATTCTACAATGCCTTTCCTATCACATGATACCATTAGATCTCAGTGAAGTAGAGAGTTGAGCAACCAATAGTAACAAGACAAAAAGGGTCAAGCAGTTCATTCACTTTCCCTCTCCCTCTTTGTGTGAAACCATAATGTAAATGGCTATTATTTTGTTTTTCGATTATCAAATGGATGTGAAACATTACAAGACTGAAAACAGACATCCTGACATATGATAAATGCAGTTTTCATGGTTCTACACTAGCTTATTTATATTTTCAATTGTCGAATGACAAATCACTTACTTGGTTAATATATCATAGATACAACACACAGACATAACATTTCACACAGTTCTACATCTTTCAAACTGCATGATAGATTGAGTTCAATCCTTTCTGAAAAGTTTGATATACTACTTTCTCTAGTTGGGACACATTAGAAAGTGGAGATAGGCAAAAGAAAAAGGTAACCCTTGTTTTTATGTTAGGGACCCTATACCAAACGTGGATTAAGGCCCTGTGCTGAAGAGTTAAAAAAACCATCCTAATTACAAACTATCATATAAATATATTCAGGAAATTACATCACCAGGACTGAAACAAAACATGCTCTAGATCAAAAAGAAAAAAAGCTAGAATAAAACCAGCAAATTGTCACAATGGTAATAACTTCATCCCAATGCAAAGTCAATAGCTATCAGTGAAACCAAAAGAAATGTCGAATATATGTAGAACTAACAATACTTACGGCCTGGTTTCTGAAACAATAAAGATGAGAAGCAAATGATTGAATTTTCAAATCCACTTTGTCAATCTTAAAATTTGATAAACAGTTACAAAATTTATCTTAAGTGTTTCTTAAGCATTATAAAGTGTATATATTTACATATGGAAAAAGCAAAATAAATGTCTAAAAGAAATTCTGTGCTTGGTGTTTAGATAATTCAAAGCAGGTTTCTTAAATATCTAATTAATACCCCCAGCCTACTGATATATTTTATCAATCTGATTTGAAAGAGAATTGAAAAAAATTTACGCAGTGAATTGGTTTAACAGATATCATAAATGAATATTCAATTTTTCCTTATATGCTATTGATGAATTCGAAATTTTTAAGCATTTTAGAAATGCATCTTCATAAATTTACTTCGCCCAGTTTTGTTAAAATATGTAGGTACTCCCATGACAAATTTGATTTCAAGCCTTTAACAGAAGAGGGGGTTGCACTGTTTTATAAGGTTTTCATTTTGACAATGATGCGATTATTATTATCATTATTATTATTATTAGGCAAAACTTATGTAATAAAAAAAAAGTAAAAATTGTGCTTAAAAAACTGAACAAACGTGCCATATTTTCTTGTCTGGTTACAAAAAAACAAAACTTTATCAAATTTGGACAGAAACTTCCTCAGTATGTATTTCAATTTTAAAATCTTCAAGTAATTTACACCTAACAACACATTTGTGAAAAAATGCTCACTTTTGCTGCTGGATCCTTTTCATCCTTTGGTTTTTTCTTTGGTAATTCTGTAGAGAAAACGACAAAGAGATCTATGTGATTCAAGAAATAACATTAACAAACAAGAACAAAGTCCAAGGATAAGCATATCGGTAATGTTTTCTATTCTGGTTGATTTGTGTTCTTCTCATCCAACACATGCAGTTTTGGGGCCATGATTTGTGACTTGTTATCAGTAGAGCGAAAGAACAATTTATATATTCTTGTAGATAAACATAACATACCGCAAAGCCATAAGAGATATATCTGAATCAAGACTAACAAGCAGACAGATGACCAGCCTTTGCTGCCCAGTCTATTATTGATAAAGCAACAAAACAACTACCCTTGCTCCTCTTGGACTAGCTACAGTGCTCATGCAAATAAAGTATCGCGTAAAAATATTCTTCAGTTAAAAGCCCACCATGGTAATGATAACTTCCCCAATCTTTTAATAATTTACAGAAACAGTCATCACTTTATTTGGTAGCAGATACCAGGCAAATTTATTTGATTTTGAATAAACATGTTCTAACAATATGTGTGCTGTGCTTGATTATAAAAGCACTCTACCCCTGTGCCTCATTTGTAATATGACACTTATGGCAGGATACAGGCAGAGTATGACACGCCGACAAACAGGTGGGTAACAAAAACATAACAAAACTAAACACTGATACACAAACATATCAGACATTTTTTTCACTCTTTTGTGTTCCTGTTTTTGGTTCTGAAACTTAATTTTGTAATTGTAAGCTGTAGGTAATAATAATTTTATGATATTATCAAATTTTCTGTCCCAATTCCCTTTTCAATGGGAGGTAAAAAAAAGACACAATTGAAAATGTAAGTAGATTCTTAGCCTGGTGATTGAGCAGAGTCACATTCTCAGCAGCTGTAATCATTTGAAATCATTGAGATTAACACTGGTTCTCAAGGCTGGTAAAGGCTGGTGGTAGTAAAAAGCATGATAATGAAAATGGAAATAAAATCAATCCCAAGTTCTTACAAGGTTTAAAGATAGAAAACAAAAGTCTGATAACACAATCAATGAAGAACTTTTCTCACCTTTTACTTGCAAGCTGGCTGAGGACATAGCAGATCCAAATTTGTTTTTAACTTCAATAGCTATATCCCCTGCATCGGCAGCAGCTGCTTGTGAGATGGTGTATTTAGCTGTGCCCCTGTGGTAATCCAATTTATGGGTAAAATTTTGTTTGATTGGCTTTTTGTTGAGGGTCCAGACAGCTTCAATTGGCTCTGTTCCAGTCACTTTGGCTATGAACTCCAACTTCTCTCCTTCATTGACTATCTGAAAATAAATGAGATAGAAAGCATCCTTTCACTCTTGGATCTCTTATTACACGTTCTTGTACATACAATTACATTTGTGTATCTACAGCCATGAGTGCTTAAAGAAAAAAGTGTATCAATATCAATGTGATTGTAAAAGTACACAGTCAAAGGAAGGAGGCTTTGAACAATGCTTTATATAGCAAATATGGGTGCAAGTGGGTGGATCTGAAAAAACCTGCAGCCCACCCAAAATAGGCCCATTCAGGGCTCATTTTGCCTGCAAGTATGCATTGTAACCCTGAACCATAATTTGGTTGTTTAAAGATGGATGCCAGAGTTCATTCTGCTGGCAAGTATAAAGCTCCAACATTCATTTTACCGCTCGCCACAAAAAAAAAACACAGCAGTATGACACCCATGGGCAAATGCTCAGAGTGACACAACATTCAATATCTTCATCAAGACTTCATTGTGTGTAAAGGAACTATGCATGGGTAATATAATTATCTCCTTAGCTCACGGCAAGATGGAATCAAAGTAACTGTCTAAGTGGACCAGCATCTCAGTCCTGACAGGTGTGAAAGGCCAACCTGAAAACTGCAGTGGCATACAACTACCCACACAATACACTATACACATAAACCTATAAAAATACATACATGCAGTTTATTTGCTACAAAATTTCATGTTGATTTATTGTATACTAGACTTCTCATAGAAAGATGACGTTCCACCGTGTCAGCCTTATGTGCTAATCAAGCACCAAGAAGATAAGTAAGAAGAGTAAGATTTCCCATGTACATACCTTTGGCATAAGTTTCTCGGTAAATTTTGGTGCATCTCCTTTTGGTTTTGGTTTCAAGGCTGAAAAATAAAATGAAAATGCATTTTCTTTAACGCAAATGTATGTCTTGTTTTTCTACCGGTGCAGTAGATCGTGTGTATTTTTAGACCCCACAATTCTATAAAGAAAAATTTGCCCTGACCTAATGAGTACATCAGGGTTATTTTTTCACCCACTAGTTACCTTTTGTAGAGAAAAGTATTTCATGTGTATGCGCATGTGTTTGTGTATATTCCATGTGTGTGTATAATCATAATGTACTCCCTTCTAAAGCTACTTGAGATGAAGTGAATGTTTTGACAAGACACAAAAATAAAAAAAAGAATCAAATATTTACCATTGATGTCTACAGTAGCTACGGAAGACACTTCACCTCCAGGGGTTTTAATAACAACCTTGTAAGTATCTGAATCCTTGTCAGTAAACTGCAACAAAAAACAATCATTATGTATGAAAAAGGGTTGCAAGAGCATTTAAAGATATTGATAATAGGGTATATAAAATATAAAAGTGGAAACGCTACTAATGATGGCTTGTCATTGATTTTGAATAATCTGTCTTATATTATGGCCATCACTTCCTTCCAACTCAACCTCTCTGCCAAAACAAAGTATCAATGGTCTCTTTTGCTGTGTCAGATATTTTGTTTTGTTTTTGTCAGTCAAAAGTAAAAAAAAAGTCATCTTCTTCTCCTAATTAACTGACCGACTGATGGCTTGGCCGAGTATTACTGTCTGTGGGCATTTCAATGTGGCCATACAACTTTCAAATATAGTTTCTGTCATTTTTTGCCTTGTAAATCTCTACAATTCAAAAGTTCTTAAAAGCTGTATGGACTAAAGTTGCCTTATTTTCCCTAATCTACAAAGTAATACCAAGCTGGTTCATACCTTTTTATCAACCTTTTCTGGGTATCACAGTATTCTTAAAACATGAAGTTAAGTTTCACAAAACAACATTATTAAAAATAGGAGACAGATACAATTCCAAACTTTAAAAAAGTATCTAAGTAATTATAACTCATATGAAAATAATAATAAAATAAATGAAAATTCAAATTTTGACTCCAACTAGATTGTTGTATGTAGCACGTAGCGGGCAACGGTAAACTGTGATGGGATATTCCTTTTTTTCTCTCTATCAGATCTATTTTAGTCCCAGTTTTGAATCTTATATCATTGTATTTCTAAATATGTATTAATGCTTTTTATGAGATAAAAGTTTTGTAGTTTTGAATTTTCTTCATGGTCACCAATCAAATTGACATCCTTTTATTTCAGTAGTAAGGCCTATCTGTTCATTCACATTTTTCATTTCATTGCTTCTATCAAACTAAAATTTTTCACATTCATTCTCAAATTCAAATGCCTCTTAAACTCTAACTAAACAATTTGGACTCATTTTATACAAAAAAAACCAACATAAACAATATGAGCCTAACAGGAATTTTATGACTCCATTTCTTGATTAGATTGTTTCTAAATTGAACTGTGCTGACTTACATTGTTAATATGCAAATAGGGAGTGTAGTTTTCTTTGTCCTGAATCACATCAAACTTGAATCTTCCATCTGCCTTAAGGGGCTGGTTACCACGGAACCATGTAATGGTCGGTTTGACCGGAGATTGAATGGTTTGCTCAATTATAATCCTAGCACTAGCGTCATCTATGCGGATGCTAGGCTTGCCTTGGAGAGTAGGGGGTTTTGGTGGAGGCTCTTTTGGACTGTAAGGTAACATTGAAATGAAAAAAAAAGAGAAAGTTATCGAAAATAAATTAACCTTAAAATAAATTAAGAAAATAAAATCGGTTTAAAAGTAATGAAACTTGATAGCCAAGTTCAAAGGCAAAAAGCTAATAGTGAATTACCTAATAATTTGCACTTTAAATAAAGAGGTAGGGGGCACTGGTGCAAAGGGCACCAAGGAGTCCTTTCCTTTTTTTTTACATTCATTTAATGGAATAATTTGGCACCTTAGCACCTGTATAACACAACCTAGTGTGCTTAAAATGGGAGATACTTAAATCGCTTGCCATAATAGTTTGCTACTTTTGCAACTTACCCTTCCAGGTTGATGGTGATGGTAGCATTTCCCTCCCCTGATTCATTTTTTGCATGGACTCGATATTGGCCACCATCATCCTTTGTAAAACTCTGATTTAATAATGATACAAAGATTTAAAAAAAGATATGCATGAAAAATAATGATACCAGTTGGTATAAATCACATGAATTCAGTTAACTCAATTAAGGCACTAACTCCTGTAACATATTTTAATTCAGGATATTTTTTAATTCAAAATTAATTTAGTATCACAACTTATTCGTCAATATCACTATCCTTTCTTTTGGAAGAAGAGTCGTCTAAATTTGTTTATTATTTGCTGGTGGTAAAGCAAATGACTAACTCGTTGTGCCCTTTTTTGATTGCTAGTTGCTAGTCTACTTATAGAGCGAATGAGAAAAAAAAAAGCCAAAGGAAAATGTGAAATGAAAGTATGACGATATTCTATGATGAAATTCCCATTACATGATAGTAATTCAACAGAGAGAGCAACCAAAATTAAAGCGCACCACTTTTCCTTTAATTTCCCGTTTTCTTTGTGTGACGCTATGACTGCTTTACAATCTAGATGGGGAAATAAGATTAGCAATTATTTTGAAGGGACCAGGTCATTCATCCCACCAAGGCACACAATGCCAACAGAAACCACTCATGTTGTTCAAGAGGGTATTGTAAAGTAGAGCTCTTGCCAAAGTTTACAATGTGCAGGAGCTGGTGTCAAGCTTGGATCATTTGAGCTGTTGTAAAACGGTTTGACCATAAGGCCATGATGATAGATTTTAAAATGCTGTCTCCCTACTAATGATACTTATGTAGATAACTGACAGATATAAATGTCAGGTCTTACTATACTATAACAACTCTATCACAGATAATTCCAAACAAACCTACCAGAATTTCAAGTTTCAAGGCATATTCATTGCCATTCTCCTTCATGGTGGGCACGATTCGTGAGCTGGCTACCACAGGCGTTGTGCCCTTGTACCATGTAATGGCAGGCTTGGGATTAGCAGTGCACTTGCACTCAATCACAATATTTTTGCCCTTGGCATCCTGGCCAACCACAGGTTTTTCTTTAAATGTTGGAGCAATGCCAGCCGGCTTTGATTTTTCACCTTAAAAAAGAGGAAATTAAATTAATTTAGAAACTTACTGAAATAGTAAAAATCCATTTTTAAAGAATTTCATTAAAACTCTATTGTGAAACATACAATGCTGTAATATATTATGGAGAGAACCAGATCTGGTTTTCCTAAAAGATAAAATTACATTTTTTAAAAACTGGTAATATCATTATTAAACGCCTTGTTTCTTTCACATAGTTTGTCTTCAATTAAAACAGTAATAGATGGAACAATTGTAGAAGTTATATGATAAATGTTTAAAGACACCGTCTCAACAAAATTTAAAATCAAAATGTTACACTCACTAGGGATATTTCAATGGGAAACAAAAAGAAGTGCTTACGCAGTGCTTAAAGGGTGACTTTTATTCCATCTAAAAAATTACCTGAGAAATTGAGAGTAATGTTAGCATTCGATTCACCCAGATCGTTGGCTGCTGTACACTTGTATGTGCCTCCATCCTCTGTGGCTGGATCCTGATGATGAGTCAGCATAAATGAACATCACGGTGAGCGAACAAATATGTTATTGAAGAGGAAATGAAAAGTAAGAAAAAAAAATAAAACAAGAATAGCAAAGCAGTTTTTATCTGCTGAGCAAATTAAATTTTTTCGAACATTTTGTGACTAGCTTGACTACAATTTATGTTGTGAGCAATGAAAATCGGTCTATTTATAAGTAATAAGATCAATAATGAGGAGGAGGAGGCGGGGATGGAAAGTGAAAAAAGGCCAAAGAATCCTTTGTGAATAAAAGAGTGTACCTTTATTTGAAGAGCAACTGTATATAAGTCACTTCCTTTGGGATCTTTTTGTAATGTTATGGTATGTCTTCCACCTTGCTTGACTTCAGTGCTGTCCCTAAACCAGCGGATTTGAGGAGTTGGTTTTGCCTCAACTAGGCATGTCATCAAGAGAAGGTTTTGTTGTTGTTTAATTGTAGGTTTCTGTGTAAAGTGTGGTGCTTTACCATCATTGCCTCTGTAAAAAGATAAAAACAAAATTTATTAGAAAAGTAATGTGTGTTGTATGTTCAGCACTGTCCATGAGGGGAGGACATGTTTCATATCGCTCTCAAATATTTCTTTACTTTTACCTGAATATACTATAATCCTCATTCATACTTTCAATACATCAGTTTAAGATGCAATCTGTAATACATTGGACTGTTCACATTTATAATCCTACTGACAGATTTTTAAATAATATTGAAAAGGTGCTGTGATAATCTCCTCTCCTAACGCTATGATCGAGAACAGCTCAATAATTTAAAAATATTTACCACCAAATATGAACTGTGATCATGGAGACATATATAGCAATATTTTTATACCAAGACACAAGAATAGATGACGTAGGAAAGGAGGCGTTAAGGCCCGCATGAAGAGAAGAAAAAGTAAACCTGTGCTTCCCGGGATAATGAATGGAAATGCCAGATCTAAAAATAACAAAATTAAAGAACTACTAGCATCAGTCAAGTATATTTTTGAATTGAGAAACTCCTCAGCTATATATGAATGTGTTAAGAAGTCATGGCTAAACAGAAACATTACAGACAGCTGTGTTGAGCTCAACAGCTTTTCTGTCAATAAGAAACAATAGAGACCTGAATAACACATCAAAATCAAGAGAAAGAGGTGAGTGTGTGTACCTGAATGAAAGATGTTCTCATCCTAATAATACCACAGTCCAAATTATAACTATTAACACACCTGATAGACTTCTGATGTTCTCATCCTAATAATACCACAGTCCAAATTATAACTATTAACACACCTGATAGACTTCTGACTGTGTCAGTCAGACCTCTGCCTTAAGAGTTTAACTAAGTCTTTATCAATGTCGTCTATATTCCACCAGATGCAAACAGACAGACAGCATTGAAATGCTTGCCGGCAAGAACGAATACCCAATTCACATCACCCAACAGTAGGTATAGTCCTTTTGACAGGCGACTTTAACTGTGCGTCTAGCCAACTCATTCCCATTGCAACAGGATGTCTCTGCCACCACTTATAATGACCATACAATTCATATTTTTTATTCAAACATTGGGAATGATGAAACATCAGCGAATTGATGTAGATCAATGCTTCATAGAAGTTAGAAAATGATCATGCCTATCAAATGTAACTATATATTGAAGTCAATATCATCTTATTAGAACGAATTAGTACAATGAAAGTTATAATACTTACTGAGACTTTTTGCTGCCTGAAGAAATTGATTGGGGAAGGAGCAAAACAGATGACAAAATATTAGTACCTTAAAGTCAAAATACAATTCAAAAGACATATATATCAAGAAGTTTGGAAAATACATGTTTTTCATTTCAATGTCTCTAGAAGATGAATGCAGTTTGAAACTTTCAGATTTGATGAACAAGTAAGCATATATGTGTTGCACATTGCCAGATCAAACATGTACCATTGTTAATAACGTTTCTTACTTTTTATAAAGTATTATCATTGAAGTAGAGTGGAAACTGAGCAATATTAACAAACATTATAAGAAGTTATTTCACATTACTTAAATTTGAATGGATTAAGCATTAGCTCAAAATGTAAAGGTGGTGATGTAAAATGTAACATTGCAAGCTTCAATCCCTTGTTAGTCAAAACATGCAAACTGCTGGGGGAAAACAAATCGCGGCTGTAAGGTGGCAGACAAAAAAACCATGAGCATGCAGAGCAAGATGGAAAGAAATGGAAATTTTAGAAGAATATCACCCAACAATAAAAAAAAAAAAGAGGGATAAAATCTAAAAACCATCTAATTTGATTAATAACTTATCACTACTTAATAAGCGAAACCTGCAAAATTAAATAAAGAAGGGTGAAAAAGCTGCAGGAAGTTACTTTCAGAGCTACGGGAACTAACCCCCCATATTTCTCCAATGAATGAAAAAAAAAGGGATTTGACGTGGTATTTCACAAACCCATGATTTGAAATTTTTTATGTTGTTAGGTGAAAAGAAGATGAACATTCTTAAATAATTAAGTTTTGAAAGCAGGTAATAATTGGTAAATGGTCCATTGTCTGCAGTATAACGAATTATAAGAATCAATGTCTGAAGATGAAATGTTAATGGTAGATTTGGAATTTGATTTATGGTTAAATTGTTTTTCTTTTATCGTCGCCGATGAATTGAACACTAAAAAATTGTTAATCTTTAAATTGAGATGAAAAATAAACCATACAAAGTCATACCTAATCACTGTAGCCTTAAATCATAGTTCAAATTTCACCCTTTTGTCAAGTAAGGAGTCTCAAGAATAATGGATATTTAACCCTGTATTAAAGTACTATGAACGCATATCTACTGAAATCTACTGGGCATATCACTACGATTTCACCTCAACACCATAGCCACCACTGACTCCCCAAAGCAACTGATGTTCTTTCTCTCTAGAAATCTCTCAACAGCCAAGTCTCATGTTATGCCTCATGTTGATGGAGCTGGAACACATGATTCTATGCAAGGAAATTTGTTTCATAAATTAATTAGGGAATATTTTGGGACATTATGCCTATGAAGTACACCATGGACTATCTTGAAAATGACACAATATACAAACATCAAAAACTTCTCACAGAAAAAAAAGACTTTTAAAAATCTCTTTAATATTTTGTGTGGCTCTTGTAATGCAGGTCTGCAAAAGATACCTATACATGAGCCAACACTGACTGTCTAGCATTCAAAAGACAATCGGTAAAATATTTTTTTGAAAATCGTTTTTTGAACAGAAACAGGTAAAAAATATAACAAGAGGGCAGTTTGAGGATAACGGGTTTCTCAGACATTTTCACTTTCAATTTTTTTTTTGTAAGGAGCAGGTAAAGGGAATGAATGAAAACCAAGGTATTGGGTTGCTGGGCTGTTGAAAAACAATTCCTGTGTCTCACCTCCAAAGTTAAGAGTAATCGTTGCAGTTGCCTCTCCAAGACTATTCTTAGCAATAGCTTTGTATTCTCCTCCATCTTGTAATGTTACTTTGGAAATTTCAAGGATAATGGCATGGCTATTGCCATCTGACTGCATTCCCATGCTAAAGCGACCCCCACTTGGTATTACTTGATTATTTAAGAGCCAGGCTACTGAAGGTTTGGGCTCAGCATTCATCTTGCATTCAATAATAATTTTGCCACCGGCTTGTCGAATACCAGGTTTTTGAATGAAGACCGGTCTAGTTCCTTGAGGTACTTGCATAACTTGTTGCATATGGGTTATGGTTGTTGCTGAGGTGGCAAGGACAGATGAAGAGGAAATGAAGCAGATTTCACTATGATATGTAATCACTTGAAATATTGCGTTTAGTAAAAAAATAAATAAAAAATAAAAAAACAACCCAAAAAATATGGAAAGTTGATAGATATTCTTTTTGACAAATCTAATTTGCAAGGTTTTTGCAACAACAAAAAAGTAAGCAAAACAAAAGCATGGATCAAATAGCAAAATATAGTGTTACAGCAAAAACAAAAGATAAAGAGTACAGTTTAAACATTTTTTTACAAGTAAGGTATTTTTGAAGATATTGTCACTATTATACCTGGAATCCCCAGCTTCAGGAGAATAAAATTGTTAATCAACACCATTGCACAAACTGTGCTTCCAGAATAACTGACAGAGCTTCTATTTCTCAAACCCACTTTTCCCATGACCATTAACTTTTGTGCAATGAACTTATATTAAACTCTTTTTGCCAAGAGGCAAACTAGAGATATTAATAGTGATGATAATGGTAACGATATGAGGATTTTCAACTTTCCTGAATTACTGTTTCTTTTCCCCTTGTCTCTCTCTTCTCTTACACCCAATAAGCAGTAGTTTTGTAAAACATATTATGATACATACAGGAAAATTAACAACAAATTGAATTACAAAGTTAAGGACATGCTACAAAAAGATAAGTTCCATTTTTCATGATCACTTGCTTTTAATCTATGTGAGCATGATGAAGAATCAGAGAGCACAGGACAGTTTGGGCTATCCAAGGATATTTTTAAGGCTATGCCCATTTGAAAGTTATGGGGCTACCCCTAATGATGAAAGGGTCAATCACTTACAGGCACTGTAAAACCCCTCAAAACCCCTCTTTATCCTTACCTCCAACTCTTATGTTTCTTATCTTACCCATTTTAGTCTTACTTACTAAATTTAATTCCAGCAAAATAATCTCCTTTTTAGTTTTGCTTTTCAAATTTCATGTTTCACATTCCACATGAAAGAAGATTTCATAAAAATTAAAATTTATATTTCTTCAGTTTCAGTTTTTCTTTCAAGTCCTCATTTTTCTATAAAAATCCCTTCAAGACGACTGCCAGTAGTCATCTGTTCACTTTAAATATCACTATTCAAATTGGATAGCCATTCTTCTTTCGTGCTTTTCTTTATTTCAAGCAAGAGGATTTTGGACTATAATATCTTACAAGAGAGTATTATGAAGCTGGTCGATTGTTTTAACATGGAGAAATCAATTGGAATCTGTTTAGGGCCTAACCAGTTAAAGCATGTGAAAAAAAATAAAGAAAAAACCTTGCAGGAACAAATATTCCGTTTGGACGAATTTTGACTTACACAATTATGTAGTGAGAGAGAAAGATGGAGAGACATGCTGTAGAGCTGCGAAACTATTAATTTCCGTTTAGCATAAAAAAACAACTTTCTAACTTTGCTGTCTCATTAGGGTAAACTTTCTCTGCATAATCAAGTAAAAATAAAAAGGATGCAGACAAAAAGCCATTTTTCTATGGGATAAGAACCATAAAAAAATAATAAAATAGATGCAACAACAGTCAATAAAGCTGATCAAGCAACATGTGGCCTAATTTAAATCTAACCATACAATCAACACATTATATCATGAACAGATGCAAAAGTCTGAAACAATTGTATACATACTGTCAAAGTTAAGCCTGATTGTAGCATTACTCTCTCCAATGGTGTTTTTGGCTGTGACCTTGTAATTGCCTGCATCTTGGGCCGCTACTTCATTGATTTCAAGGACTAGAAAGTATGTTTTTCCATCACGTTTTTCAGAGCGAATTTTGAAACGTCCTAGAAAAGACATCAGAACATGACAATTAGATTTAGGAAAAATGAATCATCAAGGAGGAGTCATATATATGTCAAAAGAAAATTTCAGTAAATTGATAGTCTGTTTATATTGAAATTATATTCACTATGTTGAAAATAAGAGATTGAAAAAGTTAAATTTCAATATGGCAACAGCAAGGAAAAGAAAATACATTCTGCGGAACTATACAAGTATAAGTAAAGACTGGGTAGAAAACAGAGGGTAGACATAGTGCATCACAGAAAAACCTACACTTAAAGGTAAAAAAGATGAGACAAATAATTAGAACAACCGAGTACCCCAAAGAGATGACAGGTAACAAGCAAAACCTATAAGAATATAATTATTGATGAGATATAATTTAACAATAGGTATAAAATTGGCATTAGACAGCGTTTCCTCATCAATAGAATAGTAAAAGCATGGAAAAATTTACAATACAAAATTGACAATGCATCCTCTCTGGACACTTCTAAAGCATGATGATTTATAAAGAGCATGTTGATAATGTGTGTTATTTTAAAACTCGTTGCCATTTTGAACATGAAGATCTGTAATGATTCCTCTTCAATATCATTACTTTTGTTTTGTTTCCATTTATAAACGTTACTACGATGCCTTTTCCATTTTGTTTGAAATTGTAATATTAATATAGACCTAGCTCTATTTGCAAAATGTGATTTTTTTCAGTGGCTTTTAAATGCTTCCAGCCTATTTCTGTAAACATGATATGATTCTACCCCTCTGTCTATGATAATATAATAGTGTGGCTTGATGATAAAGAAATGTCTGGTTTACAGGATACTTTGGGGCTTGATTTTGATTTTTCATCAAAACCAATATTTTGATTTTCCAAAGTGATTCTGATAATGAAATATCGTTGATAATTCAAGTGACTGAGAATAAAATAGAAATATTCACCTCCAGGTTGAATGACGGTGTTGTCCTTGAACCATGAAATGGACGGGGCTGGGTCAGCCGTCAGGGTGCATTCCATCAACAACTTCTGGCCATTGTTCTCTTGTTTGGTGATTGGTTTTTGGGTGAAGTTTGGAGCTATACCTTCTTGTCTAGATGTATAAAGTGGTTAAAACAAAGATCACATCAAAGTTTGGAGGAAGTTTTCAGTGGTGATGATAAAATATTTCACACGCAACAACAACAACAACAAACCAACAAAAACCAACTCCAAAACTCTACCCATTGACTACCTAACAATGATTTTAAAGGTATGAAACACGGTAAAAGGAAAATGCTATTTAGAGAAAGGATAAACCCTCTTTATTTCTCAGGTTTAGACCTCTAGAGACTCTAGAAAATAAAACTGACATATGCCAAAAGCTTGAATTTCAGGCTTTTGGCATGTTCAGTTCACTGAAATCTGAATTATTTGGTATAAGAACTGGCACAATTTGAAAATTTTGGTTACATCATAATGGAAGTCGATGATAAGAAAATGACAAACATAATTTCAATAATTGACCTAGATAGATGGACAGATAGATTATCTCTTAAAACTGAATCACTAATGGACCCGCTCCACGTTCAGTCGCAAAACCAAAAACTGGACGATTCAGGTTTCAAAACTGAAACCAACACCTAAAAGCAAAAAAACTATTAATTTTTCAGTTGTGTGACCTTGACCAATCAAAGATGTTAAGTAAATACTCACTGTTTTTGTCCCCCTGCTGAGGATAGAAAGAAGTCGAAAAAAAGGAAATCAATTCAATGTCACCATAAACGAGCATAATTTTCTTCATAAAGATTATTTTCAACCTTTTAAAATGAGATAAAATAAACCAGGGAGCTAACCTCTACTGACTGAACCTAGGCTCAAATGTTTTAAGTTCACTGCTCTACTAACTATTTTGCCACACGCTCTATACATACCTTCATGATAAAAGAAAAGACACAACAAATAGTACTTGGTAGGTGCCTGATATTCTACTATTATAACTACTTTATTTTCAGCGAAGATGTAACGGGGTTGCTATTAATAATAATGATAATAATAATAATAATAATAACAACAAAAGCAACAATACAACGCTCTAACGAACTTTACCCGGTTTACAACATGCTCAAAGCGCTAATATACAATTTCTAAAACAAAACAAAAACCAGAGAAATAATTTAGATTATTGGGGATACACTATCAAGACAAGGCAAGAACTAGAGTATCAAATTCAGACAAAATTACACTGGACAAAAATCTAGGTCTAAATAGTCACCCGTTTCTAAAGTCGCACCAGAGACGGTCTAGTCGCACTTAATGATCTTTCAAGGGCAATAACTCTGTGATGGTGACACTCATCATAATTTGGCAAACGAGTGGAAAAATACACTATAACAGGTATACCTATCCAACAAACCAAAAAAGTATGTCTCATAAGTTCCCCAGGGGATAGGAGTGGTTTTCCCTCTGGCCTACGGTCTATAATAGTCTAGATATTATTGTAACGAAATGTATGGTAAATATGAGAGTTTTTTGTATGTAAAAAAATAAAATAAGATGAACAAATAACCCCCCCCCCCCCAAAAAAAAAACCCACTAAAAAACAAAAACAATCAACAACAACAACAAAAAACCCAAAACAAACCACCAAAATACAAAATCAAGAAAAAAGGTAAAAAAGAAAGAATAAAAATATGAAAATATTAATCAGTAGCTTGTGATAGCACGACTGGTGGTGAACTAAAAAATACATTGCTAACGAAGACTCCTGAAAATCTAACGAAAACATTGCGATTATTATTAGTGCATGTGGGCACATGTTGGTGTATGTGTTGATGTATACATGTGTGTGTGTGTGTGTGTGTGTGTGAGAGTGAGTGAGATAGATATATAGATAGATAGATAGATAGATAGATAGAGAGAGAGAGAGAGAGAGAGAGAGAGAGAGAGAGAGAGAGAGA
>JAUEKZ010175609.1:0-42889 GCA_031471865.1 Melibe leonina | reverse complement strand
CAGAGAAGCAGTGGGTGATTGGAGGGTGTAATGTATTATGTATGTATGTATGTATGTATGTATGTATGTATGTATGTGTGTATGTATGTATGTATGTATGTATGTATGTTTGTATGTATGTATGTATGTATGTATGTGTGTATGTATGTATGTATGATAGTTTTGTATATAATATGTAATCGTTCTCTTGTACCGTTCGCCGTTCTCTTAGTTTGTTTCAAATCTTATTACTTCATGTTTTTTTAACGCCGTTGCTAACAAGATGGCTGAACGCGTTACTCTGGCGCAGTTTTATGTTTACAGCACATAGACCTGAAGAGACAGCTATCTAGCTTATGATTTTAAAACTCATAAAGCTCCTGATTTCATGTTGTGCTTGAATTTTTCTAGTGAAACAGATGTTTATCCCCAGATGGACATTTTTCTTTGGATATTAGGCTTGATTTGAGTCTTCGTTTCCAACCTTGTGTTTAGCAACTGGACAAAACTTTATATTTTTGTTTCCTCTCAGTCAAGAGCAGCATTAATAGGAAAGTAAAAAACCCCAAACAAACCAACAAACAATAAAACTTTTTGTTCAGGAATTTTTCATCCATATATTCAACAATGGAATACACAAGTAATGCCAAAATGATGCTGGGTTATATTGATGATGACGATGATGAAATTCTAGACTATGATGGGCAGCTGGATCTCAGTGAAGACAATGAAGATGAGGATGAAGCAGAATCCATTCAAGAGTATGTTGTTCAGTACCTTAAAAATATGAACACATTTTCCCATCAAACTTGATTTATAAAATTATAAAATTACAACAGATATCTTGACTCGAGACAAAATTCTTGCATTGCCTTTTTTGTTGTAGAGTTGGTCATGTGAAATCATGTTTTCTTTAGTTAAAGTAACAAGTAAGTCCTATAGGCTGTTGTGGGCTGTAGACACAGAGCCTATCACAGCTTTTGTAGTATGAAGCTGATACATGATTAGAATTATCCTCTGGACTAGACAGTTGGGCATGTTTTAAGTTGTAAAATTCATAAGATTTGTAAATGCTGAATGCAATGCTTTTACCAAGAAATAGAATAGAGTGACAGTAAGTAGTCATGTCAAATAATTTTCAATCTATTCAACATTTTGTTCGATGGAACCCTATAAATTGTGTTGATACCAAATTGTTAGTAATTAATAGATCAAAAGTACAGTTCTCAACATTGAATGAATGTAAACAATAAGTTATGATTGTCTCTGTAGTATCTAAACTTCTTTATTCCTTTCTTTTGCAATTATTAAGGTACAATCAGCACTATCCAGAAACTCCAGAGGAAAAAATCAATTGGCAAGAGCAAATACGGATGATCCATTTGAGAAGCCATTTGAATCAGCTTCTCGAAAAAGTGAAAGATGCTCAGTATACAACTGACAAAGCAAGGTTTGGATGATCCTTTATAGAAAAAATTCTAAATAGAATTATAAATGTTAGTAAGTAGTCTTGAAATTTTAAAATCAATTTGAGAAAAGTTCAGTTTTTGTATTTCAAGATATTATTCAACATGTAGACTCTCTAAAGATAATTTCTTTTATTAGTAATTTTTTTTTTTTCAGAGATGAGCTCAAGAAATGCAGAGGACAAATAAAGCAGTTTGAGGCAGAGAGGAATCGTCTTTTCAATGACATTCGTACTAAAGAATCGGATGGCAATCAGTAAGTTTCTCAAGATTTTGAACATTTCAACAAACAGGAATCTTATGAAGATGTGATGTTGAAATTGCCCAATGTAGCTGAAATAATTAGAGTCTCTTTAAATCAGCTTCTTTTGTAAGGGTTTCAGTTTGAGGCTTTAGTAGGATGTGTCATAGTTTCACTATAAATGAAAGAGGAAAGTAAATGGCCCACAAACCAATCATCCTACCTTTTTAGTTGAATTAATCATACGTTAACTAATGATATTTTCCAGATCTGCTGTTTATAGAGTGAGAGCTGCTCATGAAAGAATTTGTGCAGAGCTGGATGCAGAACAGAAACTAGAAAAGATGCTCATTGACAGACTTGATCAATCAGAGTATGTATTTCTTTGATCCTCTATGAAAAAGTAAAACTAATTTGGTATGGAAGGACATAATTTCTGGTAGTAAAAACCTTGTAAGTCAACTTAAATGTTACAATGGATGCATTGTGAATCTTTGAAAATGATTTTTCAATTCCTGAAGATATGGCATCAATCAAACTGAGGTGATTTTTCCATCCTTTTTTATTTGTAGAGTAATCTCTTATGGATAACTATTTTAACTTTGATTAGACTTAAAACAAAATAGAGTGTTTATAGATTTGATAATGAAGTGTTGATTTTAAAAGAAGTAAGGGAATTTTGCCTGCAGATATGACCTGGCTCTTGCTGAAGTTGAAAGGGGAAAGTTTATTCTTGCTGAGGATGATCTTCTTCATAGAGAACACCAGCTAAGCAAAGAAAAAACTGACATGGCCATGATTCGCCTCCATAAAGAAGAACAGTTGGCAAGACAAGCAATGATTGCCAAAAATCGAGACGGCAGGTTGTATTTTGTTTTTACCCTTGATTATCCTTTATCACAAACCTTTTTTTACATTTTTGCACTTTTTGAAGTGCTAAAATGACATTTCTTTCACTGTTTCTAAAGAAATCAATATGATTTTTTAATTGACTCATGTGGGTGTTTTATTTCAATATTTAAAATTATGAACAATATGTTTATCAGCTGACGTGTTTGCTTAAATTGTATTTTATGTTATGATGTAAAAACACTCTGTAGTTTTTTTCTGATTTAATTTTTATCAACTCTTGGCACAAATTGCAGTTATAGAACTACTGAATATAATTGGTAAAATTTAATTTAGAAAATATTTTGAGACTTCAATGAAAATTTCTTCTAGAAATCGTCAGGATGCTTATAGGGATGCAGAAAGACGGCATCAGAAAGCTCTTGAAGAAGCTGAAAAAAGTCATGAGAGAGCAAACAAGTACCTGAACAAAACACTAGAAAAGTAAGTGAATGGTAAAAAAAAAAGTAAAAAGTAAAATACCCTTTGTTCATCCACAAGGAGAATTTTGTATAGGGCCTGTCCCAAGGAAAGCCTGGGATATCCCAGGTGTCATGGGGCATTGTACGGTCATTGTTTTGGTAAATGAGGGGAAGTGCCCTTAACGAAAGGCTCAATGCTAGTGATATTGGCCCCATTGTTTAATTTATTTTTAAACTGGACAGGTGGGGATTTAAAACTAATCTGTCACTGACTTAGTGTTTACTGTGATTCATGCTTGACATTACACTTTATGAGTTGTGTTAAGCTCCAGACCATTATCATCAGCATACAAACCTCATTAAATTTGAACGATGCAGTCAAAAGGTTTTAACTTGTTATGGCATTTTGTCTTAGTCAATATACTGAAACAGATGAATAGCCATATTATATCTTGTTTTCATTGTTTATCAAGTTTTGTTTAGTACTAGTTATGATAACTCTGTACAATTTAAGAGAATTCATGCTTTATATATTAACTTTGAAATTTGTGTGTCTCTATAGACTGAAGGTTCGTGAACATGAAGAAGAAGAAAGATACAAGACTAACATGGACAAAAAGATGGATATGCTGCTGAAATTGAAAACAGACGTCACACGCAACAGGGTACAAAATTGATTTTAGATGATGATCTTAATTTAAAAAAAGAAAACATTTTTTAGTGAATTACTTCATACATGGTTCTATTTAAATGGTTCTATTTACATAAGTTTTTTTTTTCAATGGCTTTTACATTTAGTGTCATATTATAAGTTTTCATTAAACTTGTTCAATGTAGAACTGTAATAAGGACGTTAAGTTGCATCCATTACAAGACATTTTAGTGAGTTCCTTATTGTCTACAGGATAACCTTAAAGCAATCAGGGCCAGAGACAAAGCTGCAGAAAATGCACAAATGAGGCAAGAAATGGAAGAAAGGCAACAAATATTGTGTAAAGGTGGAAATCCAGAGGAAATACTTCTTGTAAAAAAAAGACAAAATGAAGCAGCACAAAATAAAAAGTAAGTGATTAGTTGAAAATGCAGCATATTTTCAAGTAGATGAACTTTAGAATTAGAATTTAGATGGAAATTCAAGTAATGTAATGCCACAAATGAAAAAAATAGTCATACTTCGATTTACTAGACTGGTTTACTTTTTTCTTAATGAAAATATTACCCATTGTTACTTTAGTTTTGATGTGTGGTGAAGATCGAATACACGGACAAGAGTGTAATTAAAATTCCCACTATATTTTATATATTTGATCATTGTTAAAACGAAAAACCAATCCCTACAAGTTGAAAAAAATTCCCCTATTTGAATATGCAGTGATACTTATGTTATAGAAACTTGATAATCAGTGTTTATCCAAAAGTTAAGACACTTGAATTTAGCATGATCTCCAAATGGAAATTTGATGCACCTGCTAATAATGATGTTATAAACTGTAAACTACCACTTCAAAATGAATTAATAAACTTCTGTTTAAAAAATAGAGAAATAAAATTACTTTTTGTACTTATGACTTAGTCGAGAAAGTATGTATGATTTTTTTAAAAATTGGGATTATGCTCCTTGTAAAGATATTTTCATGATTTTCAATTTCTTGCACAGGCAATTTCAACAAACAATGAAAGAAAAGAAAGCTGATATTATGCAGAAAATTCTTCTTGAGGAGGAAAATTTGAAGCGAAGGAAAAAAAACCAACCTTATTTGTGGGACATTCCATCAGATGAGAAGAAACTGGTTTGTTTGAATTTTTTACTTTCTTGTAAATGTGAAGTAATCTCACCGTTGATTTTTTGCTCTACTTTGACCAGTAAGGATATTTTCACATAAGTATTTACACTAGAACCATGTTTTAATTGTATAGTTTTATTTTTATTAACAAATTTCCACATTGACTTCTTGAAGTACTTTTGTAATTTGTTGACATCTTTATGGTGCATAAGTGGTGATCAGTGTTGTGGAAAACAGGTTTGATTTCCTGGGTAGAAAGCGAAACCAAATTTGTATTGTATTGTAATGATATGTGTAAATGTCAAATATGTGTGTGTAAGAAGTGAGTGGTAGATCAGTAAGGAAAGAGATGATGAAGGCTTGAACAAGCAAACTTTCTTAATATTGATTCTGAGAATAAAGTTTTTAGTTTTATAAGAGGAGAGAATGGTTTGTTCATTTCAGAATCTTCAACAATCAGTTTTTTAAATATATTTTTGGTAAGTGTATCCATTACTGGTGCCAACGTCTCTGTAATAATTTTTACTAATTTTGTTCAAACTAACTCACAATATAATCCAAGTTTTAATGTACCTCTATGATATGTTTTTCAGAGAGTGGGGCATCTCAAGCAAAAACCATTGAAAGCACTTGAGGATTACATGCAGCAGAGACCTGAGGAAGTCTTGGATGCGGAGGAAAACGATATGGACAACAGAGAACGAGAGATTTTGGTAAGTGGATATTTAAATCTTCCTCCTTTCAATTTCAGTGTAAATTGTCTTCAAAGGAATTAACTCTCAGGAAGCATCTACCATCATCCTAAAAAGAAGGTACTATCAATTAATTTGAAAATTTGTAATTTTCTTTAGAGAATATTTGGTTCTGACTGCAATAATACTTTGTCGTTTCAGGCAACGAAAATCATGAATTTATCATGGTGGTCTTTGAAACAGGAAAATGTAACAATGTTTGTTTTTATGGATTACAATCTTTGAAAACATTGTGTTCCCATGAAATTGTATGCTTGTCTAGAAAAGACTTAACTTTAATATTGTTTTCATTCTTAAACTCATTTTGGTAATAGATACAAGTACATCCTTTTTCCTTTGAATGTGTAAAATCTATTTCTTTACATTTTAGAGTCTCTTTTACCAAATACCGGAAAACTAATTTTCAACAGCTTTTTAGGGATTTTAAGAATTTAGACAGGTTCTTCTTCTTCTTCTTCTTTTGTCAACTTTTCCCACATTTTGTACTCAATGTTCTCCAATTCAAAGCATCGTCTACTTCAGTCAGCTCTTGTCAGATCTATCTTAACTACATCCCTTCAACTTCTGTTTGGTCATCCCACCCTTCTTCATTCCACTCTCATATTTAAAACTTTCTCACTATCACAGCCATCTCCTCCTTTTTTCACATTTCCAGACCATTACAATCTTCTCTGCATCACTTTAAAAAAAATACTATCTACATCTGTCATTCTATGCTTTGTCTTTTACTGTCCACCCTAATGACTACTACAGTGTTTGAATCTCTGTACATCTTTCCTTTCAGTCTAGCAGGCAATCTTTTGTCCCTTATTGCCCCTGTACCATTTCTCCAGCTGTTCTGTGCACCATGAACATGTTTCTGCACTTCAACATTACTCCCTCAATCACCCTGAGGTTTTTTACTTATCTCCTCTACCTCATTTCTCCTCTTCCTGGTATTCTTTTCATTCATTAATTTCTCATAGATGTTTATCTATGGGTTCATTATATCGTTTCCTTTGTTAGTAAACAAATACCAGTTTCATTTTTTATCCTTTTGATGTGTTGTATAGTCTTTCCCTTCTTATTTCTTTGCTTTGCAATTCTTAATAATTTTTTTACCTTCTGTGGATTCCAAATTTAAATAAAAACCATGATATGCATTTAGATTTTAACAGGATAAAGTGAATAATTTATAATGTTTGTCTCTTTGGTTTTCTTTTTCCAAAAAATACTCAATGACAATGATTAAGAATGGGATGGAGAAAAAAATCAAACCATCCATTGACAATGAAAGCAGTGAATGTGGGAGTTCAGAACCCTCTGTTACAGACATTCAAGAATATCAAAGACTTTTGAAAAAATTATCAGCAGAAGTGGTATTTTATTTCATGAAAGTTCATTATCTTTAGTTGTATTCCACTGCATTTAAAATTCAAAGAAATTTGAAAAGAAAAATAATTTACTTTCTCAAGCTGTTTCCAGCTTTTCTGGGTTTTTTTTCTTGTTCAATTTTGAATTAGCCAACTCTCAGATGTGCGCTTTATTGATTAACAAAATAGATAATTATAGACTTACTTGATCAACATGACAAAACATGAACACTATAATATAAAGGGAACCATTTCCCATTTTGCTTTGTTATAGAAAACATTATTTCTGTATTGCTATTAGAGTCCTTCTGGAGGATGGCTTCAGTTTCGATAGATATATTTTAAAAATCCTTTATTGGAGCATTTTCTCACAAAATGTTCACACAAAAAAAATAAAAAAAATAAAAAGGTTGCCTTGAAAATTTTGCATGAAGGAGAGGAAAAATTGTGACAGTTAATAGCAGATGGTGTACCTTTTATTATGTTTGTTGTTTCCATATCATGTTTGATTACAAGACTTGAATATTTTGTTGACACTGTTACTTTTTTTTATGAGCTTTTTCTCTCAGGGTAGCTTTGTTGCCATTATCGGCTTTCTTCTATGTTTTGTAATTGTTGACATATATATATTTTTTTTTTAAATTCTTTCTTTATGCACTCAACCTGTATCAAATACAGTCTTGAAAAGGGCAGGACAGACAATTTTTATATTGCTCTTCAAATAAATTGAAGCAAATTTACGAAATATAAGGAACTCAATCTAGTTTAACTGCCATTATTATCGTATTCTAGGGTATTGCTGCTTATATGTAAATGTTTCATCGATCAAATGGCTAATAGCCTAATACAACTCACAAAAAAATGATGTCAAGCATGAATAACCGTAGTCAGAGGGTGATTGTGTGGGTGGGAAGGCCCACCTGTCTGGTAAAAGAAAACCAGCCAAAAGTGTCTATTTGTGTGTAAGGACAATTAACTTCATGGGGTTTTTGCACATGCTCAGTTGCCATAAAGTTGAATAACCCAAAAGGCTTTTAAAAATTAATTTTTCAATCAAACAAAAAATAATTACCAAAAAAAGCATACTCCTTCCTATAAAAAAGTAAAATAGTTTTAGTATGGTCAATGAGGTACTTACAAACGGATCTGGTCATAATTATAGGCATACTAGTCTACCAAAAAAGAAAAATATTGATGATGGTTCAAGTCTGCATCCTCATGTTTATCTAAAAAATGATTGAGGCATCCTGTGTCATTGATAATCATGAATAGAATAAATGGCTAAAAAAATATACTGAGGCTCACAAAGCGCTCTCCCGTTAAGTAATGCATGCACTACTTGTAATCATTATAAATTATGTGACAGACAATGAACTGATATCACATTGTCACATTTGTGAATGGGTTAAACTCAAAGTGAAATTTATTTCCTATATATTTACTTAATTTATTGTCCTACTTTTAATAGTTTTATACTATTTAATCATGTACATTTTTTTCAATAACAAGCAGATATCAATTTGAATTAAAAAATTCCATGCAATATTGTTTTCACTCTCTTACTATGGTGTCAAATTGACAAGCTTTAATTTTAGTATGTTTATATTGTTGTCAGTACTCAGTTCAAATGTTACTGGTAATGCAACCACAAGCAAACTTTGAAACTAATAGCTATAAGTTCCAAAAATGATGTATTAATCATCTAAGTTTTATTCTTTTGGTTTGGGGATTCCATCTGCTTACATTGACAAAGTCTTGGATTGCATTTTATGTAAGAAAGATACTCATGGCTCTCTAATGATATCATTTACCAACAGGGTAAATTTGGAATTTATATGTTTTTCCCTAAACTGCCTACATTGACATTGTCTTCCACTGTCATTGACATAATATTTTATATTACATTTTTTACAGCAAGGGAAATCATACAAAAGTAAAACTGATTTAATACACGATGCAAAGGAAGAAGATTTAAAGAAAAAAGATGCAAAGAGTGCAAAAAACAAAAATAAAAATATGTCATCCGAATATGGAGATAATGATACAGTCCCAGGGGATGAAACAGCTGAATATGATGATGAGGAAAAGGAAAATGATGAAGATAAACAGGAGGAAGGATACAATGATGGGAATGAAGTTGAAGTGATTGACCAAGAGGGAGAGGTCAGATATGTTGGTTGATTTCAGACGTTCAGCTTTTGAAAAACTTTTGATTTGTTTTGGCCTATTTTGTATTCAATTCCTTATGCTTTCAAACTGTGTGAAGAGATACTCTGCAAATGGTTCATTTTGCACTCTATCAATACCAATTTTATCACAGAATTTGTATTTTATTAAAACTTTTCTTCTTTGCAGCAACTATTTTTGTTTGTTGATTATATGATTTGTAATCTAGTTGTTCATAAATGTATCTTTTCTGTTGCTGCCGTGACAAAGAACAGCTTTAAAATATAATCCATTGACACATTCTTTGGTAAAAGCATCAAAATCATAGCATGCGATATTTAAATGAATCATGACAATCAATTCTTGATAACCTTTATTTACCAATAAAGATAACATTGTAAAAACAGCGAAAAATTAAGAGGTCTACTTCAGCTTTACTACTAGATACTGTGAGCATGAGATCTTTTGCATTTTACTGAGGATTTCATAAATGTGTTATCAGTGTGTAAAAAAACTTTTACCCATATAAATCAACCCTGAAAATATAGTTGTACCCATGAGTCTGAAGGAAATGGAAATGCTGAGTAGGTTGTGGCACTCGTGTCACCCGTTTAACAAGATTGAATAAAAACTGGTTGGTTCATGTACAGTTTTAAATAAAGGTTTCACACAGCTGTTCTTTGTTGAGCCTCATAAAACAAAGGAAACATTTACAAAAGGACTAGTTGCTTGCTCTTGAAAATTTTTGTGATGTTTTGCCATGTTATTTTTATTTGGAGATAGAGATGATTTATAATTGTCATAATTCATTAAAATTTTGCATACTGCAATAATGGTGCTTATATGAATTGCAATATTATAGATTGAATATGAAATAAGCATGAAGCTCTCTTACAGGTGCCTTTTTTAAAGACGCATTTGTATTGTTGGCAGTGTATGAGTGTGGATGTTTTGGTAATCTGCCCATAATTGATGACTTATTCTGTCATATGTCGTGTCTCCTTGTGCACTGGTTTGTCTGCTGTTGGGTTTTTTTCTTTCTTAGTGTGACAAAAAAAAATTTGTATTGTAAATATCACAAACCTCTCATCAAAGAGTTGTTTTTTTTCATGACAGTTACATGATTGCTAGCATCAACGGCTGTTTCAGTGATAAGAACTGTTTTTGTGATACAATCTATTGTAATTTTGTTTCTACATTGATCAATATGACATAATCTTTTCTAAAATTGTTATGATATATCAATCTGTTGATAATTGTCCCTCAGAACAACACAAATTTATTCTGCATATTTTCAGGAAAGGCTAGACCAGGCAGAAGAAGAGATGGCTCAATTACAAGAAAATGAAAAGGATACTGATGAATTGAATTTACCAACTAAAGATCTGTCAGATTCATCTTCTGATGAAAATGGTAAGTGTTTGAATAATTCTAATCCAAGCTTATAGTGTAATGCATTTTCAAAGCTTGAAATCTCACTTTGATCTTTTAGAAAAGGCTATGTAACGACAGAGCAAAAGGAATTATTTTCATGTATTAGCTTTACTGACATCTTTATAATTTTGAAGTTTGATGACCAACCTAATTAATTCAAAGAAGAAAATAATTTTGATTTTGCTGTTGTCTTATTAAGAGTTTTAAAATCTGTATACTTACCCGTGACTTATTTTCTTAAACTCTGCTTTGTTTATGAGGATTTGTTTTTGCTTTGGTTTCTCCTTCCGATTACCTTCTAGTCTTCGGTTCTTTTGTGGACTTTTGTTTTTAAACTAAAGTGGTTTTTTTCCCATGACATTTTCAGAAGAAGAACTGATAGATCTTGCAAGGCCAGAATTTGAGGGATTATGGAATGTTGAGACAAAGCCATATAAAATCCCAAAAGATGTTGATATGTCCTTACTGAAACCTGTTGGAGGGAGTAAAATGGATAAGGTAAATGTATTATCTATTCATAAGATAAGTTGACAGATATTCGTGTCCCAATGTTTTAATTGTCACAGACATGGTAAGAGGCAGCTTTTCATCAGCCTTCTCACTGATTTAGGTTTTTGTCATAAAATGCTTGACTAATTAGTGACAGCCAGTGCTGCACAACTATAGGTTTAATCAGCCAAATCTCCATGCAAACATAAACCTTGACAAAAAGTGCAAAAACCATATAGTATATTATACATTAAATCAGCTAAAATGTAAAGCAGATGTAAACCATGAGATGAATTGAAAATACTATGATAGATGATAGGCTAACTATAAGACATATTTTGCAATGACCAGGAAATCATGAAGAAGACCCTTGAGAAGACAAAAGAAGGAATTGTAGTTCAACAAGTCGCTGCTGGACGAGAGTTTTCTGGCTGCCCATTCTACAGTAAACCTGATGTCATTCATTTCAAGGTTTGTTATAATATGTAGTATTGGTAAGATATAAGACGTTTCCTTTCATTGTTTCCTGTATAAAAGACATTTTGCATGAGGCATTTGTCAGTGTATTCCCATGGTTTTTAAATTTAGAAATACGCTTATGTGATGTGATTAGAGTATATTGTATATTGTATGTATCATGAAGCAGTTAGAAGCATAGATCCTTATGGATCAATGAAGAATATTATATCTTATACATCTTATTCATTTAGAATTGATTCAAGGAATTAAAAAATATTTTAAAACATTTTCATGAATTAATTTCTTTGATTAGTGCTAATTTTACAAGGTATCTAGCTCAAGTGGTTAGCTCGCTGTCCGTGCTGGCAGCCAGGCGATGGGTGCCGTAGCTGGGTCCCGGGTTCGAACCCCACTCTGGAAAAATGTTTTTCTGTTTTTTCTGTTTTCCTTGGCTTTGTCTCGTTTCTGCACTGCATACTCTCTCAAGTTTGTCTCATCTCTTGTGATTCCCAGTGCTTGCTCCCTACCTTACTGATTATTCATTTTTTCCCCCCAGGATTTTGTTGTTGGAAAGAGTTATAAAAAAAGAGTACTTTTGACTAATGTGTCTTACACTGTCAACTATATCAAGTTCATGGACATTACTGAACGGCTGAAGGATTTTATAAAAATACAGTAAGTCTTCTTCAGTGATGAATTTTAAACTTTTGATGGTTTTGAAGACTTGCAATGTCAAATTGAAATTCTGAAGTGAAGGTGAACAATCATAAATATAAAGGCTTACAGATATTGTATATTTATAACTAATTTACTGGATGATAATGAAAGTTTAAAAATAGTGCTTATAAAAATGGACCCAAATGAAGGAGAAAAAAAGAAATTTAGAAAAGTTTCTGAAGATAGAATCGAATAAGGGACCTGCCATAGCCCCTTCCACCTGGCCAGTAGCACAAGAGTGTGCCTCTCCACTTTGCTATTTACAAATGGCCAGACAGAAAGTGCCACTTTAATGGAAAAGGATAAGTATGTACTTTGGTTTAACAGTTTTGTGAACAATATCTGTTGTTGTTAGAGATTTTTAAAAATTGTGTCATGTTTTGCAAATAAGTCTGTTATATTCTAGGTAAATGAAAGGTTCTCATTCGTCTAATTTTTTTTTCTTTGACCATTTTCAGTTTTGATCCCCCTGGTCAAATGTCTGCGGGCTTGACATGTGAAATGACTGTAACTTTCAAGCCAATGGTAAGAGACTTATGAGCTTTTGTTTACTCTTTTAACATAATGTACACCAATTGTTGTTATTTCTAATCAAAACGGATGGAAAAGAGGAATGATTGTTAAGATGTGACTATTTGATCATCTTTGTTGATGTTACAATATGCTCAGGAGAATTGAAAAGAATGTTATAAGGATTTGTCTTTCTTTTCAGATCAACGAAGACCTGAAAGGAGAAGTACAGTTTTTGACCCAAACTGGACCTTTTCAAATACCTCTTATATGCAGTACCAAGAAATGTGATGTAAGTGCATTATTGTGACTATTATTACAATTTGCATTCAAATAATCAAAGAGTTTATAAAGTTCTCTATTAACATTCACAAAGAATCTGAAAGATTTGTTGGTATTAAAGAATTATATCTTTGATTCTACAATTAAAAATGATAGAATCAGCGGGTTCAAGTGATGGTAGGACAAATGTACATATTTGTGACTAATCACCACAGTTCAGTACACAAGGTACATCTCAGAAAAACTGAGACACTCTCACAAACTTAAAGATCATGACTAATTTAAAGTTTTGCTTGATTTTCTTTTTTTTTTATCAAATATTCAAATTGTTGGAATAATCAAATAAAACAAAAAAAAATTCTTCTAAGTGGCAACTCTACCATAGCCTCTGTACTTTATGTACCAAACCGTGCTGACGGGTCACAATTTATTAAGTCTTTGTTAAAATTTCATTTTGTTTCTTAAAGTAAACTAAACAAAGTTACTGAAAAGCATTATTTCAAATCTATTTTATGTCAAACTGAAAACAAGTAACACATCATTTATCTTTTCTTACAGCTCTGTTTGGACACAGACGCTGTAGACTTTGGCACTGCTGTGATTGGTGAAACATTGAAAAGAACCTTCACCTTGACAAACAGAGGTGCGCTGAGCACAAAGTTTGATTTCTTTAAAGTTACTGGGATGAAGCAAAGAACTCTTACAACTGCAGTAACTTCCCTTGGCAGACTGGTAAGGGAGAGATTAATTGTTTTATTTGCCTTCATTTTTCTTGTAACTACTTCACAAAATATTACTAATCTTTGTCAGCATACCTCCTTGACTAATGGGTATAATAAGGTTTTGAGCCACATGTGATAACACAAATTTTAGTTATTATTGAATAGTCACAACTCAAGACTTGTTTCTTTACAAACATTAACCAGACATTGTCCTTTTTTCATATTGTCCAAACCTCATTATTTCTAAGAATCTTCCTTGTTGTTTCTAAGAATCTAAATCTAGTCATTTTGAAATGTCTGTTTGATTTGGTGCAGTCAAGCAGTTTCTTCCCCAACAGTGATGTCAGTTCAGAGATATCTAAAGGCAGCATTCAAGTATTAGCAATATCAAAGGAAAGTAAAAACTCTGTAGGCAACAGCCACTTATCAAAGGAATCAATTAATGCTTTAGATGACACTCCATTATCAAAGCCGGCATCAGATACGCAACCAGTTGAACCAGTTGGAAGGGTAACTTGATATTGATTTAGGTTAAAGAATGTTGAAAAAATAAATTGATCAAAGTTTTGTATTTACAATGCTTTGAATCAAATTTTGGTTCAATTTCTGATTTTGCATCTTTCTCAAAATGTTTTCTATTTTTGAAATTTAAAAAAATACCAGCTGGACCCATGTGTTCTGTAATATTCAATTTTACCATTACAAAGATGTAGTTCCTCTATCACATGCTATTGCTACAACTGCACAAATATAAAATACATACACAAACTCAACAGAGAAGTATATGTACAACTAAGAAATTTTAAAATTTCAGCAGTCTGTTTTGACGATAACAGTAACTTAAAGTGGGAACTTAGCAATATTTACATACTTACTTATCCTCTTGGTGCTTGATCAGCAAATAAGGCTGAACTTCAGCAATACTCCAGTTGTTGTTTTTTTTGCTGTTGTTGTTTATGTGAGTTCCAATTTAAAAAATGAGTCTTAAGCTTTTTGTTTTGTGAGATGTTTTGATTGTTGCATTTTTCTTTTTGCTTTAGAAAACTCACTTTACAGAATATCTGAACGTTAATAAGGCACCTGCCACAGCAAATATTTCATTTTGATCATGAATTTTTCCAAAGGCAGTGTGTCTCTGTTTAAAAAAAATATGGTGTTTCCTCTACAGCATGTAGCAGTGTGTATTTATAACTGAAGTCCTATGAATTCGCTAATAATGATTTCAGTTTATGATTAGCTCCATTTTTTTTGTTTTAGATTTAAACAAATACCTCTCTGTCATCAGACGCTGGTAATAGGATATTTTTATTACTGTCTCATTATGGCATTCATGTTTTAGGTAGTTGCATCTTTTAATTTAGATGTAAATGCTTTGATCTGTAATCTTGTAAAAACTTTCAGACACTGGGGAAAGAAACAAAGGACTATTTCATTGAAAAATTTATTAACACATTAAATGAATGTATGATTCTGTTAAATAAGTGCTTGTTTTGGAAAAGCTAATGACATGAGAGATTTTTAATTAATTTTCCCATGAATAAGTCAAAACTGTATTACCATCTTAACTGTGAATTCATTGTTTGATCCGATGCAGACTAAGTTTTGAATTGAAATATCAGAATTGCATTGGTGTGTTAAAATTTTTGTTTTTGTTCTTGAGCATGTGTGCAATCATATTTGTTTATTTTTCATAGGGAGACATAACAAAGCATTGGAGTGTGCTTCTACTGCTATGTTATGGATGATAAATGATACATTTTTATGAATACTTTCTTACTCTGATAAAAAGATAAAGTAGTTTTAAAAACTTGTCTTTTCAGCATTTTGTTTGATCTTTATTAAAAATTCATCCACTTTTTAGACCACAAACTCCAGTAGAGCAGTCAGCCCTGATTCTGCAGAAGCTGGGGAGAAAACCAAACCAGCGGGTAGCAGTAGCTTAGCTGTCACAAGCAAAAAGAAGTCAGAGGAAGGTAAGAATTAGATTATAACATGTCCTTGATGATCTGTAAACAGGAGCTAATGTAATAGGACACTTTGTTTTAGCATTTATTTGCCATTGTAAGGACTGCTTTTAATGCAAAGATGTTAGTTGAATATGACTGACGTCATTTTAGGTTTATGGCCAGAACAACATGTGGATAAAAATCAATTGCTAACCATTTTTAAAATGCCAGAATGTCACCCATTTCAAGGAATATATGTACATCAGTATCAAATTAAATCTAAAATGCCAAGATGTGCTGAAAATTAAAACTGCATCTTGAAAGTATTCAATAACTGTTTCATTTCTTGGACTAAATTACTGAAATCTAACAGTAAAAAACCATGTCCATTTCAGAGTTGTAATTTTTAGATGTTTATCGTAAAAACCAATGTTTTTATTTAATCATTAATCCATCTGTTTATTCCTTTTGTTGTGTTAAGATTGTTTAAATTGTAGAAATGGTTTGCTATCATTTCATAGCCAACATTTCTATACCCTTTGAGATAAGTGTCTGCAATAGGATATGATGTTTTTGCCATATTTTTTATCTATTTTCCATAATTTGGTTGATGTATCAACATTTTCTGAGCTATAGATTTTTAGAGGACGTATATATTAGATATTTGGACTGAACAACTCCGTAACTTGCTGACTTTGTATCTATCTGTCGTTCATTTTTACCATCAGTCTTTTGTAAATTGTGTTAACTGTTTGACTACTGAAATAATAAATTATATCTAGTGTAAATAGTTTTACTACATAATGAGAAAGTTTGTGTGAAAATGTCCAATTTAAGAATTTAAAGTTACAATTTTTATGGCACATCTCCTCCTCACTTTAGAGTTAGAAAAAATTCCTGAAGCAGGAGAAGTAAGTGCACCACCAGAAGGGGAAGTTAATAATGTGATGGAAGAGAGTGAAGCAACTGAGGGGAACACAGGAGAGCCAGCAGCAGATCTCAGTGACCAAAAGCAAGACCAAGAATCAGATCAAGGTGAATGAAATTATATCATTACTTCTTCAAATACTATGAGCAATTCTAATACCACAGAAATACAAATATTGAAATATGGCATGCTCTTCTATCACAAGTTGGAATATCTGTGTTCTTCATACTTTCAAATAAAATTCATTCATTACATATTAGTTAGCGATTTAAGATCTGTGTATGTAGGATTTTGAATCTGATTTGGCCATTGTAAAATGTACCAAACTATAATTTTAAAAAGAAAACTCTAAATGTGATATCTTCATATTGCCAACATTTTGACTCTAGTCTGGCTGAGGCCAAAATTGGAAAACACCCATCACAAAATTCCCTAAACAAGATAAGATAAGATGAGAGGAAATAAGATAAGATAGGATCTTTAATTGTCCACTTTGAAAAATTATTTTTATAAAGAACAATAATGGTAAAGTAGTGAAAAACATACCAAAATGTTTGTCGAAAATCAAACAAATGATGGATGGAAATATCCGTTCGATGATAGAAGGAAAGAATTAAAATGATCTGTTCCTCTACATGTTGTATGAGTCATATACTCACTTTTATGTCTATAAAATGTTTTATAGCTAAATCAATGTTTTTTAAAAATCATTAGTTATTATCTTGATAATATTGACATTACTTAATGTTCTCTATGGGTCATCAAGATTTAAAAAGGTCATTATCTTTACCAAGTTAAGTATGTTATTGGTTTTTTTAAAAGTTCTATCCATCTTTTTTGTTTGTTGGGTGCTTTGTTCATCTTGTGTGAGCAAAAAGAAGTACTCCTACATTTATAAAACATTTCAAGAAGTCTACAATCTTATTTAAGTAAGCCATTCTCATATAAAATATATAACTGTGTAAAAATTATTAGAAAGTACATCAAGTAAAGTTTGTCTTTATAGATGTGGTCACCTTAAAAAAAATTGTATGCTAAAAATGTCAGAGAAAAATTATTTACATAAGCCGTTAAACCAGTTTTGGGAATAACCAAATCAAACTGAATACTAATCAAATTTCAGCCATGTCCCCTGATCTGGCTGTTAGTGAAATGGACGATTACAGCTCGTTGGATGGAATGAGAGTGGGCCCTCTTGTGACAGGAGAAATAGGACCATTTTCATCTTTACGCTTGGAAATAATCTGGCAACCAAACATTCCTGGAAAAGTGGACTCTGAATTCCTTGTGTCATTTTCTGATCCCAGCAGTGAAGCTGTAAGTGTTGATGATTGGTTGTAAGTAAGCATTTTTGGAACAGTAATAGGTATTTTTATTAATAGGGATTTTTGTTTTTGAAAGTGATTTTTAAAAATTATTTGTATGCAAACAATTTTTTTTACAGAACACAACAAAAATTGGAATTGCATTGATGATTTTTTAAACTGTTCTACTCCTCTTTCTCTTCATGGAATTCTCAGTTGTCGATCCATGCCCTGGCTAATGCTATAGATGTTCCAGTATGGGTAGAAAGACAGACAGTTGATTTGAAAATCTGTATGTTTGACAGACTGTATCAAGATACCATTATCATCAACAATAGGTTAGAGAAATAATTTTCTTCTGTTTGAAAAATAGGGATAAATGGAATTTGTTTTTGCGTATTGAAAGTAAGATGAAATCTGATTTAAATATTTGAAGAAAATAACCCAAAAAACTTTTAAACATTTTCTGTAGGTATTGAACAAAGAGAATGAAAATTTACTTGATGTTGTAACAGTATGATTCAGTTTTTACCAAATTAATGGTAAATGTGTATTAAATGACAATTTTGCTGTTTGTGTACATTTTCCTTAAATAAATTTTCTGTATCAAAATAGATTCTTTGCATTGTTTGGAGATTGATAAAAATGTTTTCATTTCCATATTAGAGTAAAAAAATTAGGATATTTGTTAAATATCTTTTTTGTATGAATTTATGGTACCTATGTTTTAATGAAAAGCTACCATATTCCATAGCTACTAAATTCAACACATGACAAGGCATTTATTTTCCATTGGTTAACTCAGGGCAACCACTGCTCTACGTCTGAAGTTTGAAGTTTGCAAGGAACTTAGCAACCATCTTGAACTGTTGCCAAAGACAGGATATATACAAGCACAGTCTCAATTTTCAGCTCAACTAAAATTTCTTCCAAGGTTGTAATTTCTCCATTGCTGTGTCTATTAGTTGTCTGGTTATAATTAAGATATTTTAAGTGCTCAAAAAGATGCAGTTCTGATATTAGTCAACACATCAGGGAAGGAATCAAATACCGAAGAAAATGTGGGATTAACTTAAAGCAAAAATTTAAAAATTTATAAACCTCTTTAAATGCTGCAGATTTACTTTGGATAGAATATGGACATTAATTTTTCACTGGGAACAGATTTTTAGAAAAATTTAAAATCTCAATATTTCTGAACAGTTAATATGTTCTTAATGTTTCAAAGATCTGCAAGTAACATTGAAGAAAGAAATCTTCTATATAGATAGATGATTATATTTCTATTTCAAATCAATGCTTAAAGTTAAAGGTATTAAATAAATCCTGGGTTTCTTTTTTTTTTTACAATATTTGTAGCTCTGAGAACTAAAACGAAAAACAATTTCTATTTCTATCACAGCTTTAGATAATGAAAATTCACATCTGTTATTTTTTATTTCTTCCAGAGATAATCTCTTCTTAGAAGCATCCAAGTTTTTTGATCCAGAGACTGGTGTTCTAGAGGCACCCATGACAATAAGAGTGGCTGATCAAGTAAGTTTTCATAATCCAAAGCTTGGTTATTGATTTTCTTGTATTTTTCTCTTCTTTTTTTAAATACTTGGAACAACTTTTCTGTCAATAGTGTCAACCAGATTGGATAAAATTTACATTTTAGTAAATGATTTTAACAGTTTTGTCAGAAATGTATGAGTGAATCAACCAGTATGAACAGTTGAATAGTTGTATTTTCAATCATCTAAATATTCTAACTTTGTCTTCATGCAACTCTAGTAAGTTTCATTTTACAGTTAAGAATTATTTTTGTATTTTTGTCTTCAGACAACACCCGTGACTTTTACCGTTCAGGCTGTTGTGACCAATTCAGAGATGGAGTTTGATACAACTGATATTGATTTTGGTCACTGCACTATTCACGAATCTGTCAAAAAGACTGTCAAACTTACTAACAAATCAATTTTGCCTCAGCAGTTTGGATTTGTAGGATTACCAGATGTAAGATTTCATAGGATTTATATTCTTTCCTTCAACAGTTATCTCTGTATTGCAATTAATTATAGGCATTTACAAGACCATATTGATATTTAAACTTATCTTTTGATTTTCAAATTCTTTTTGAGGAATGATTTCTTTCTAATCTAATCAAAATGTTAATTCTCAAACTTAAAACACGTTACCCACTGTTTCCTACAGTACATTGAAGTCCAGCCAAATGATGGATTTGGTACTTTGCTTCCCCTTGAAACTTTGGAACTGGATGTGATTTTCAGTCCGAGTAAAACCAAAGAATACAAGTTAGATTTGGTGTGCCGCTCACTGATTAACAAGTAAGCATATCTTTGGGATGATGTTCTTTATTCAAATTTTAAGTACTGCTTATTTTTTTTCTCACTGAAAAACGTTGGTCAAATGTTCTTATCAAGTCAATATCCAAAAATAATATTTTGGTGTGGAAAGGAGAAATCCATTGCCAAACATCTCATCAATCAAGGAAAAAAATAGAGACATTATGCATTTTAAAAATCTTAACACAAGCTTTAGTTTGTGCATGTAGCTCTATTAACTATATTCAATTTAGATAGTATCATTATCTCAAATATTTGTTATTATCTCTATCATTTACCTAGTAGTAGTAAAAGGATGTATTTGTATGATTACAGAGATTTTAAGATATCTTGTAAAGGCATTGGAGTGCTTACCCCGTTGGAGCTTTCACATCAAGTCATTCATTTTGCGGCAACACCACTGTACGACATAACAAGCACTACTTTCCATGTCATCAATAGTCATACAAGTAGTAATGAGTTCACTCATCCTGTACCACGCATTGGGCAAGGTGAGAGAAAACAGCTTTTATCAAATGGTAGATTAATCACTGAAAAAAAAAACTGGTTGTTGTGTTTATATTTTTAATTACAAAAACTAAATCATGGTGACAAATGAAAAAAAGGTTATAGAATGGAATTTTTACATTTCATAATTTTTTGTGTGCACTTTTTATTGTATTTCAATAATGGGTGTTGCATATTTTGCTTTTCTTCTTATAACAAAGTTTGAACCAAGTTCTTGCCACAAGTTTTTTATTTTCATGAAGTCCTCTTTATTTTGCAGTTATTGGCAGCTTGGTGGTTATGGCATATATATGATCTGTAGCTGTAGCTGTAGCTGTAATTTCTGGTCACAGAAGGTCTCTGCCCTGCTGATGAACCTGCCTCTAAACTTTTGTCGCAATCTTCAGAATATGTTATTTGTGGATTATGCATAAGTCTGTTATCAAGTCTCAGTATATGGTTTAACGGCTTCCATCTTTGTGTTGTTATCATGCTGCTGATAATGGTGTTATTGCATCAGGCATATATTGATCCGAAACTCTGTCTGGATATGATACCCAGAGCTAAAAAAACCAGCCCTAGCCCCGAATATTTCGATTTTAACTTATCAAAGTTGAAGAAAACAAACTTCCCATAAACAAACGGTACTTCTCTTGAAAGATAAATTCCTCGACATGCATAGACTACAGCAGGCTTCATTGTTTTAAAAATAGTCTTGTTATTTCGTTCATGGCGAAGCATGTCAGCGTTCTTTTGACTTTCATTGTGTTAAATAGGAATGTTTCACTTTAAGCATCGTGCTGAGTGGCCTTGTTCTATGCATATTTTCAAATGAACTATTTCATCTAGAGCTTTCATACTTTGTACTGTAAAATACTCAGAACAATTTGTACTTGTGGGAAATTTCAAAACGATTAAACAATTTTTTGTACTTGTTTAAAGGCGTGGAAAGGGGATAAAAATCCCTCCTAGCCTAAGAAGAGCATGTAACCTAGAGTTAAGAGTCAAGGGTGCAGTGAGTTAAAGCTGATACTTCTTCTTTTTCTCCTTCTTCCATTTAACCGACTATCTGGGCTGGGCCGAGTATTACTGCCAGTGTGCATTTCTTAAAGCGTTTTAAAATATTTTTTTCTCATTTTTTAATTCAATGCAATAAGTTTTAAGGCCTTTCTTAAAGTTATATGATGAAGCATATTTTTAAAGGTTTCGATGTTGTTCATAAGCTTTGCGATTGTAGGCAAGTTGTTCCATAACCTTATAGTGCTAGGAAAGAAGGATGAAGATGACTATCAATATTAGATTACTAACAACACCACTTAAGATAATTTTGTTTCACATTGAATTATTTAATCAATTTCTTACAACTCTCTTCAAGGTGATATTGCTCCTGTTGGTCCCACGTCATTTGAGTTCAAAATACCCAGCAATGCACCATTTTCCATTTCCCCATTGGTTGGAACAATAAAGCCTGGTCAAGTGAGTACTTATCTTTCAGACTTTTCCTTATACATTGAAATAACGAGAAAGAGAATGATTCTGATATCATCTCCCTTATAGAAATAATTCTGTTGAAGCTATTGTTGTATATGAATCTAAATGGAGCATTTAATTCTTGACCATTTCACAGCGGGGTTTGATTTTAACCAAACAGAACATGCAAAATCTTCAAAAGTTTTACATATTCTCAGACCAGATAAATCAGATTTCATTGGACTAACTAATGCCAAAAGTCTGAAATTTAGAAAGATTTTGATGTATCTTATTAGTAGTTATAGAAATACCTTTACATGGAAAGGGTTAAAGTTTTAAATATCTCAGTAACATTGATTGATAAATCATTGCCTGATTTCGTATTTTGTATTTTAAAGGCATTAAGAGTTTTGCTTAAATGCTAATTTTTTTTTCTGTTAGAAAACCCAAATTCAAGTGAGATTTACACCTACCTTGAATGATGATGATATTCGTCTAGAGGCCTTGAGAGTTCATAACAAAATGGAAGCGGCAAGAGAGGAAAGGGAGAGAGAAGAAGCAGCTTTGAGGGAAAAACAAGAGAGAGAGCAAAATACTGTAGGTTTATTGTACTTCTGTATTATTTAATAAATTTATTATGGTATTGCTTTGTATAAACTATAGATGATGAAGGGCTAATAGATATTATGATATCATAAAAGACATCTGTTCCATAATGAGTCTCTTAAAACTGGAATGTTACATTGTAGAAAAAAATAATGTTCTCAATTGTTTGCGACATTTCCATTGCCATTGTTAATCATGGACTATGTTTTAGGTATTAATTTTTTTGTTGGTTGTGCGTGTAGATTATTTTTGATGCCCATAGTCTACGCCAGTTCAGTGTGATTTCTATTTTTTCATATATTTTTTTACTAAGTTGTGATAGAGTGTTAATGTTAACACCGTCATTTGTTGTAAGATGTTTTGGGATGTCTTCTACAAAAATGGGGCAATCAATTTTATTGCATTCTTGAAAATTCCCTCCAACTGTTTTGTCTATTCTGTGACCTTTCCGTGTTGTTTGATGTCTTGATGGATGTTAAAAGGCACTATTGGTGATAAAGAGGTTTTTCTCTCTTTATATAATTTGATGTAGTCTTTCATCATTATTATTTCATAGTCCCTTTTGAACAGTTTCCTAAACATGTTTCGCTCTCTGTCTTTCATCCTATTTTTGCATTAAATTTTCCAGCCAGTATTGAAATTGATTTATCTCCATTTTCATCAATGGTATTATTCAAGTTTCTGATTGCCTTTTGTCTATTAGCTGGTTCATGCAAAGACATACATAATTAAAAAATAATTTTAACTTATCTCTCTACAGTTGCTATCCCCCCCCCCCCCCTGTGTGAAGCTGTAAAACACAAATTCTATCTGTAACTTTATGAAGTCTGAAATATTGTATCACTCCTTTATTTTCTGATGGGAACGCTATATCCATAGTGTTGGGAATGTGATTCAAAACAGCTCAATCTTCCCCCATTTTAATATTTATGTCCACACCCTTTCCAATTTTTATCTCCTGTAAACATATCACATTGAGTTTGTATTTTTTAAAGTCTGTAACTAGTTGTTCTTTCTTAATAAGACAAGATATTGCTCAAAATTTAATGTTCCAACTATTAATGGGTCTTTTGTTGGGTGTTTGTTTTCATATATTATCAGTAAAAGCTTCTGAAATTTTACTTAGCAGGAGGTCTGTGTCAGCAGGCATCATCCATGCTGTCCAAATGTTCATAGTGATGCAAACTTATTTTACTCAATTATGTGAAATCCCCTATTTCAATGAACTAAATGATCAGGACTAATGCGATCAAATACAACATAACTCTATTGCACACTAGCTTAACGAGTAAAAATCACCAGCTTTTTGCGACAAAGAAAGCAACTTTTTTCCTTGCACTATCAAGCACGGCTAACGGAAGTTAGTGTCACTGAAACGCTTTGTCTCGACAAAAGAATTAAAGATTTGGTCAAAAGAGGGAAAATTTCAATGACTGAAAAATCGTATAAGGCGTTTTTAAAACTGACGCAATTATCAACACAAACATGCTCTGAGCAAATATGCATCTTTATGTGGAATTGGTGCTGATAGATTTATTATAGCAGAGAAATGGGTTCTTGAAAAAGCTATTTTTTAGAATATAAGACTTTGTCGTTGTTTTATGAAAATAAGAAAAAAAATTTACTCTGCATCTTTTAACACTTGAATTAATGTTCATCTTTTGATATCTCTCTCTCTCTCTCTCTGTCTCTCTCTCTGTCTCTCTCTCATTTGGAAGTCTCCATACCTTGGAAAGAAAAAAAAAAAGAAAGGTGTTGATAGCAATGAAAATTGTATGAAGGGACTTGATGAGATTATGAGCGAAGATGAGCAAGCTTCAGTCAGCAGCAAAGAATATAACTCAAAATCATTGATCAAAGTAACTGAAGATAACTCAAGTTTCGGTATGAAAATCAATTCAAGTATTCAAGAATATACCTCCAAGCAAAATGATAAAACATTAGACATATCGACCATTAAAAGTAATTTGAGTGCAAACAATGGAAAGGGAGTACAGGTTCTGAATGATACTGTTCTAAATCTGAACTCAAGCAATTCTCCCAATATTGATGATTTAGACGGTAGCAATGATGATAATCCTGAAACTGAAAATAAAGATGAAAATAAGAAACGCACATCAGAAGAGATTCAAAATGTTGAAGAGACAGACTTACCAGATGGAGGATCTAATAATAGTCAAGAAAGTTTGGAGGGCAATGAAGATGTAGGCAAACTGTTGATTGTTTTTTGTGACGGTTTTTAAATTTTGCTCATTGGGAAGTTAAATTCTTTTCCTTTGTTACAAGAGCGTTTAAACCTTTATTTTAATTCATGACTGTAAAAGTGTTTGAATTTTAGGTGACACAAATGATAATTACAGGGGAGTAAATGAAATATGATATACCGTATGATCCCTAATAAGGCAATGTGTGTTCAAAAAATAGAATTTAAATGGTGCACTAATTTGTTAGAAATCTTTTTACAAAAATGGATTGAAATTTAAGCAATCCCTCTCAGTGATGCAATTCACCATGTGTATTGTCTTGAGTGTGTTGTATTAGTATGTTATAATATAAGAAAAGTAAAATGCTTTTTTTTGTTTGTTACATCACTGAAGGCAGTGTAATGAATTATCACGAAAGAAATTTTTTTTACGCACATCCTGGCTGAGTATTAATCATCACACTCCTAGGGGTAGACTCATTAGAGTCAGTGTGCTTAAGAGGATAATCATTTTCTAGAGTGTCTACCTTGAAGCATCCAAATATTATCTGTTTCTAACTAGGCAAATACAGTGGAATTACTTTAAACCGAAAGAAGCTAAACCGAAAAATACGTGCTTGCGTACATGCGTATGTGCGCATGTGTGCTTTTGTTTGTGCACTTATACTGCATAGAGGTGTATAGTGTGTAGAGAAATTATTATTGACACAATTGACATGCGGTTTCATTTCCTCTTTTGTCTCGGAGTCGGAGTCACTGCGCATCACAAATCTACAAGAACTTTATTATTTTAATTTTAGCTTTCTTAGCAGTCAAAGATGTCTAAAACAAAGCACTGTGCACACACTCAAAATTCTATCCAAATTTGACGAAAAGAAGTTAAACAAGACGGAGATCGGTATAAAACACGGCATCCCGAACTCTATCTACAATTTTGAAGGGCAGGGAGAAGCTAATGAAGGCTCGCAAAGAAACGAAGATGAAAACAATGCCAGGGCAATGAACACGCCATTGTCAAGAACTGTTTCATTTGCTAATTCCTGACATAGTTGCCGCCCTTGAAAATTACCTAAAAAAATAGCACTTACTCTAAACCAAAATGCCTTTAAAGTTAAAGCGAAATGGTTTACAAGGTCCCCAAAATTTTGGTTTAAGTAATTCTACTGTATTGATACATTGATTATAAATCTCAAAAATACTGGCAAATAATTTTCCAATATGTTTTTATTACTGATTGATACTCAAAGAAGCATTTCTTATTATTTTCTTCAGAACATTGTCTTCCTTATGCTTTGCTTGTTGTTATTTCTAAAATGTTTCAGACTTTCACTTTCATATATCTTAAAATATTCTTATGGCGAGCAATTTTTTTTGTCAGTCACTGAGATAAAACCTTGACATACGGTAAAAATTTCAAATTAGAGCACAAAGTGGAGTGAGATTATTATGATGGTGTCTCAAGGCCAACACCTTTCACAATATTCAAGAATTAAGTACACAAATGTGAGGGTTATTGTATTATTCTTCTATGAGGTTTTCATGTACATAAAGGTGAGAGACATCTTTTCAACAATAGGTTTATACTTATAACAGACGTAATGTTACGAGAGAACTTTACTTCAGGAAGAGAATTGATACTTCAAATTGTTGTTCAATTTGTGCTATCTCAGTTTCTATTGATAAACTGGTCTTGTTAACTCTTTGCTGGTTTTTTTACTTATAGTTTTTGTTATTCTTTTTGCTCTTGAGGGCTTCTTTTATTGACCTGTTCTTTTATTTACATCGTTGTCACTGTCACTATAGCATTTTAAATAACACCAGATTTATTTACGATACAAAATTCATTGATTTACTCTTTATGTTTGTTTTGAAAGATCTACATAAAAAGTGTAAACAAATTGAGATATGATTATGAATCATTCTTCTCACACAACTCGTTTTATGTAATTTGATAAAGGCAAATATGAAAATAATCTTTAACTTTCTGAAAAAATAAAAATGGTTGTATATGTTTCATGTCACAGAGACAATTAATTGTTAGGAAAAATTGCTTCTTTACACATTTCCTTTGATACTTTCTCTAGTTAAAGTGACTCAAATCTATTTATTTACATTGTTTGCTTAAATGCCATTTTATTTAGGCTGCTGCGGGGAAAGGGAAGGCTAAATCTTCACCAAAGGGAGGTTCCCAGGCAAAAGCAAGTAAAATGTCTATTGCTCCGTCTGCAACCAGCAGTGCTGTTACAATCACTACGTCACCTCGATTTGATCCGGAGGCTCTTTCACGAGAGTAAGTGGAAAACGATCTCTTCATGGTTCTCATATTGTCTCTGTTTTCCTTAGAAAGTCTCCCTCATTATTATGCGATGGAGGTTTTGATAAAAAATAATTAGCTGTCGAGAAGGTTATAGAAATGATAAAGGCAAGTTAATAACTAAAAATTGGTACAAATTGTACAATTTTTGCTTTTTGAGATCCAAAGTTAAGCAAAGTATCTGGCTTTGTTAAATTATAGTAAGGATTTTTATTGATAAAGCAAGTTTTTCATATTTGTTTTTAAAAATCAAACTTTTTTTTAGAGAATTGCATTTGTGAAACTTGAAAAAAAAAGAATAAAGATGCCTTGTTTTAAAACTTAGTTCCCCAGAATATCTTGCAGCTGTGACATCTCTGGTGCGTCAATTCAGGGGACAATTCCGATCCATTACAGTTCCATGTTATGTTGCATCCGGTGTCACTGGAAACCCTGGAGAATTAGCCTACAGGTAATTTATTTTATGACATAAGAATTTTTATTGATAAAGCAAGTTTTTCATATTTGTTTTTAAAGATCAAAGGCTTTTGGTGTATAAGTACTGTACAAACTGAAATAAATTTCAGATAAAACTTCTGTGTCTACCCAATGCTGATAAAAACTTGTGTTTTGTCTAAGTTTTTGTCATGAGATGGAGGGGAAAGTTAACTCATACTTACAAAAATCTTTATGTCCATCTGTATCATGAGAAATAATAATGGATTTAATCTAGTCCTCTCATCTCCTTTCTGAAAGACAATGTCTAGTATTAAATGATATTACAGTTTCAATTACCTGTTCTCTCTACCCTGCTTAACACTAAGTACAAATTTAAATTCTGTGAGTACAATTTTAGGCCTTTTAATCAAAGTTTTGTTGAACCATTATACTAGAAATGTGGCTCATTTCAAAATTATATTGAAAAATATTTCAGTATTCACAATACCTTGTACATTGAGGTCCACTGCCCTTCAGTAAAGCCTCCAATTGTGGTCATCTCAGAAGGGGGCAAGAGAGCAATTGACTTTGGAGATGTGTCGATTGGTCAGACTTATCCAAAATCTGTCACAGTACAAAATATATCAAATGAACATGTTGAGGTAAGTGTGCAAGACTTTTGAAATATGTAAGATGTAGTTCATTTCATTTAAATTTTGGAAACAACATGTTTTCATCACATTCCTGCTAAAGGGAGGAAGAATGTGAAGATGTCTGTTCATTAAGATTTGAATTTGTTTCTAAATACTCTTTATAGTAAACTTATTTTAAATCATATCAAAGTAAACAATGAAATTGTCGGTTACAGTTACAATTTTACTTTAAAAAAAGACAACATATGTCCAATTGAAGCTTGTAACCATTTTTATTCTTTTATTTCAGCTGAGATCAACTGCTTTGAACCCTTCAGGCCCTTTTGTTATGTTGAATGCAATGAGAGTGCTGGATCCAGGCAGTACTCATACCATTCTGTTTACATTCAGCCCTGCACAAGGACAAATTGTATGATGTTATATAAAACATACTGTATACATTTGCATTTACATTTTTGGCCTTGATTCATATTTTGTCAAGCATTTTTAAGATCAAACTAACCACAACCTGCCTCAGTAATGTCTTAACCTTTTCACTGCGAGGTATGATTCTAACTAGACCCGGGCGGTCCGACATTTTCTCCTTAACCGCCGGTTTACGGTTAAGCCATATGAAAGACCGTAAGGACCGGTCCCAGTCCAGTCCGATCTCACGGTTAAGAAAGACCAGACTGTGATAAAAGACCAGACCAATGTTCACCTTCCTGCGGTTCAGGACTGCGTTGCGATTAAAGACCGCTGAACGGTCTCTCACTCTCATAGTTTTTCGGACCGATTGCGCAAGGGAAACAATAAGTTGGTTGATTCGCAGTGGACTGGAAGTGTGTGTGATGTCTGTGTGTACGTGTGTGTGTGTGTGTGTGTGTGTGTGTGTGTGTGTGTGTGTGTGTGTGTGTGTGTGTGTGTGTGTGTGTGTGTGTGTTAAGGGGGTGGTTGTAGTGGTAGGCAGTCAAACCACGCTGCACACGATGACATCATAGTTGATCTCATTGCAAATTAGAATAGGGGGGATAGGGTTTTCGATCTATCAACCATTACTGATCTTAGTGTTGGGATAATGAACACAACCTATGTCCACTTACGAAATGGAATAGTCTAAGACGCTTTTAAAAGACAGATCCTTGCTCAGCTCTAATTCTAACCCAACTAAAATATGCAAATTCTTGAAAATCTAAGTGCTCTTTTACCAGATAAATGAAATTTCAGTGACTGACATGTGGCTAAAAGCCTGAATTTTAGGTTTTAGGCATGCAAGTTTACTGAAACCTGATCTATATGGTATACGAACAGGCAAATCTTGAAGATTTTGGTGCCCTTAGCATTGTGAGGGTTAAGATTATATATAAGTATCAGTTAAATAATAGCAGAAACAATTTCCATTACATATTATAACTAGATAAGGTTGAGGTCAGTAGATTGTGACCCCAAAAATGATGAATAGTCAATTATTAAGGACAAAAATCTTTAAAATCCAAAGCCAATGATCAATTTTATGATAAACATACTTAATTATGGTGGACAAATGAATACAGATAAGTATCTGTTATCCAGTTCTTTTTTTTTTCAGTGATTTCATTTAATTTCGTAAAATCTTTCTTTTTTTGTGGGTAATTTTTCACTCTGTAATCTAGCTTCGTAAGGAGCCTCGTTATACCTCTCTTATGATTAAAGCTATTTAAAATTTTGAATTTTTTTTCTGTTTACTTCCCATATCAGTTCCAAGAAGAGTTAGGAATAAAGACATTGAACTCTACACTTCATTTGACCTTTAAAGGACGTGGTGTCAGCCCACTAGTAAATCTTAGTGTTGAAGACAACTTATTTGACTGCAGTGCTGTTTCAGTTGGAGAATATGTCGAAAAACCTTTCACGGTAAGACTTGACCTTTGTATTTTTATCAATTTTGATAAGTTGTTTATCTTATTCAGCTGCTTGTTCATGTTTTGATAAAAAAAAACCCCAAAAACTTTAGTATTCTTGATCTAAAAGCACATCACTGGTCTCATTTTTTTCACATCAAATAGAACCTTATTGAACACTGTACATGTCAATTTTTAGGGAGAAGATTGTGGCTTATGAAAATAGAGGAATTATTGGCAAGTACTAATCATAAAAGTTTCTGCTCTCAAATTTAACCAATTGGAAAAGCCTCCCCAAAATTTTGTCACATTAAGGGAAACGAAATCTTTTCCGTATAGATAAGCCTCATAACAACCTAACCTGATGTTCCTTCTTTAAGCTTTGAGCAGACGTTTGTTTATACAGAAACTTGACTGGTCAAAGTCAGTGTCTTTCATATTATGGTTTGAAAAGGATATTTTAATGATGCAAATGCCTTTATGGGGTAGGGGACAAATTGACGTAATTTTATCATATATACTGAGCAAAACAATAATCTTACCATCTTATTTTTGGGCTTACATTCTTGATAAAGCAAATATTTGTTGTCTTAGCATATCTCATGCTGATTTACATATAAAAGGAATCATAATTCATGAGAAATCAATAAATGGTACTTCTTTTTTTGGACTGGATTTTAAAAAATGTTTTTTTTTCATTTTAGATTCAAAACACATCTCCCTTGGCGATAGACTATGTGATTAAGCAAGACAGTCTTTCTCAGCTGCGGCATCAAAAGTCTCAAGGGTTGCCTCCTTTCCTGAACAAAAATGAGACAGCAAACTTTGTTGGTGCGTATAAATAAAAAACTTTATATGAGAAATACTCTAAAATTCCATTCCTTAAGTGTGTGAATTTTCTTTTGTATTTGTAGTATACTCTCTATCCTTTCAAAAAAAGAATGTCTTCATGAATGAATCATTTTTCTATTTGTTTTAGGTGCACAAAATGACTGTGGAAAGAATGTTTTTGACATTGTCCCTACCAAAGGAACTATTCTTGCTGGTAAAGTTTTGTTTGCGATGATCAATAATATAACAAATATTTCACTGTCGGAAGCAGACTATAAGACTTTCATAAATTTTGGACAGCAAACCTAATATGAATTTGGGACAAATGTACTGTCCTAGAATCATGAAAAGCTTTTAGGCTGGTGTGAAAATGAATAAAAGAGATACAATTTGTCATTTTTATTATTTGATACAGAAGTATCCATTTTTCATAAGGGAGACTTTGAGCTTGGACATTTTTTCATGCTGTTTATATAATGCCATTTCATACTTTTCATACTGGTTTATATGTATGATTATCAAAATGGTTTATTATAAAAATAGTCAACTGTTTATTTAAAAAAAAAGATATGTTTGGCTTTTTATATTTTTATCAATACTAACAGCAGCATGCTCAGTTGTGAGATTTATATCTCGTTTATTTATGAATGTCATTATCATTTTAAACAGTATTTATAGGTCAAACTCACTTATTATTTATGATGAATGATTTTCCTTGATGATGAACTGCTTCTGTTTGCAGGTGAAACTAAAGAAATTTTGGTTACCTTTGCCCCTGATCATGAGAGTGATTTATACTCAGATGGAGTTCGAATTGAATTATTTGATCAAGTATGAATCATTTTTATAATTTCAACTGTTTTGAAAAGTAAAACGTTTTGCTAATTGTGACTTTATGCAGAAAATCAGAACTTATTGTCTTTCTTGTTTCTTGACTTTTAAACATTCTAAATCAGTAATGTTGAAAAAAAAAATGCAATTGAAAATTGATTATTTTGTCAATTAGTGTAATTGTTTAATCTTGTGTGGGATATTGATAGTTCTATTTGACCTCATTTATAGATAAAATGTTGAAAGTATGATTGAATGCTATTTTTTGTAATGTTAATTTTAAAACTCAAAATATTTTGATTTGAGACATAACAGGTGCTAATTGTACCACATCACTCAGTGTAATTGGTCAACTCTTATGACTTTTTAACATATAATTTAGTGCATGTAATATATCCTTACAACCAAATAGAATTACATAAAGATTTATAATTTTTAAAAGAATAGGTAGGATAATCTCCATTTAGGAAGACATTATTTGTGGATGTTGGTGCTGCAAATATCAAAGTGGATTTTTAAAAAAATATGCAGGACTGTTTCTTTATGAAGTATTTAATGGGACACACCTCTGATGTTCACATTTTTATTAATCAGAACAGTCTTAATTTTTATTGTATCATTAAATTTGAATTTTAAAAAATCTTACCCTGCCCTGAAAGCTTCTTTTTCAGGAAATATTTGGAGTAAGTCTGACCTATATTACTATATTGATACTCATTATCCAGGAGGAGAGTCATTTCTTCCGACTAATTGGTCAAGCCAAACCTCGAGTTATGTTTTTGGATGGAGCTGACCCTCTATTTCCTGGAGTGGAATCTCTCGCAATGCAGCATGTCCCCACAGAGGAAGACGATTCTGGGGGTAAGAAAAAATAAACAAAACATAGAAACGGACACAAGTTTATCTACTTTGAAGTATACTCCATTAGCGACCTTTAAACAGCTTCGCTGAAATATAGTACATGCTATAGGATGTCATATACAATTGGTGGGTCCTATTTTTTTCACCACAAAGAAGATATAAATAGTCAGAGCAGTGAACTTCAAACCTAAGGATGGCGAGTTCGAGCCCCGGTTCAGAGACCCTACATGTCGCCCTTTAATTTAATGTGGCATTGTAAATACCAATTGATAATGGCACAATGTGTTCAAAAGACATAAAAATTTGTCCTAGACAGTCTGTTTTATTCAGCATTTCCAATACTTCACAAAACAAACAAAAATAGAATGGACGCAAAAAATCTAATGGCATTGGTGTCAAAATAGATTAGTATTAGTTTTCTTCAACAACTTCTCTCAAAGACCATATATTAACCCTCTCACTGCCAGAATCAGACCTCGAACTCGCCATCCTTAGGTTTGAAGTTCACTGCTCTGACTATTTATATCTTCTTTGTGGTGAAAAAAATAGGACCCACCAATTGTATATGACATCCTATAGCATGTACTATATTTCAGCGATATATTTCCAACTGAAATATGCAAAATATTGAAAATGTACGTTATCTTATACCAGATACCAGATTTCAGTTCACTGAAATATGATTTACCTAGTATAAGAACAGGCAAGTATTGAGGATTTTGGTGACTCAAGCGTTGAAAGGGTTAAAGAAAATCTCTCTGTCTTACTTTGGCAATATATTTACATTCCTTGAATAAGTTTCAATTTAGATATAAATTGATCTGTAGTGATGTGGAGGCGGCTTCATTACACACACACACACACACACACACACACATACACACACACACACACACACACACACACACACACACACACACACACACACACACAAATACTTTCTGGGAAAAGTGTGACCAATTTTTATCTTCAGCCTCTTCCCGACGTGAGTTATCAGCTTTGTTCCATATTACTCATTTAAAAAATCTCTTTTCTGTCCTCCATTAACTTGACAGGGATCGTTAATTCTCATTTTTATGTATTATAATTGAAACTGTCAGTTATTTTGTCACACGTTTTCTTATCTTTGTAACCTGTAAAGTGCAAAAATGATGTTAAACAGCAAACCCATCTCAAGAAGAAAAAATCATACAGAAGGTTTCCCTCTAGAGCTCTTCAATCTACTATCTCAAGCTTTTTGCTTTCTCTCTACTCATCAATTTTGATTGGCCTAGATAAGTGATGAAACATTGATTATCCCCTTTGCCTGCTGATATTTACTTGTTCTGTTCTTGTATCCAGGCTCTTCCTCTACCAGGAAATCTTGTAGGTCTTTCCGTTTGCATAATTTATTCAGCAACTATTATTTTGTTGATTTGAATTTCAATGAGGTTTTTCATTGCTTTTGAAGTTCATTTTGTTTCAAATTTTTATTTCCCTTTATTGTCCATTCTACACAGATTTTCTGAATTGAGTTTTTTACTGTTTACAAGAACATATTATAAATGTGTTGTTTTTGTTCTTAGTCATGAACCCTTTTGATTCCTATCCCACTGAGTACTGAGTATTCTATGTATGAAAGGCAGATCTTGCAACTTTCTTTATTAAGCTTCCTTGTTAAAACTTATCAAACTATCATATAATTTGTTAGAGCAAAATCTGAAAATGCCTTATTGTAATAAACTCCAGTTTGAAAATTGAAAAAGAAACAAAAAGTGATAATCATTGTTACAATGATATTGCAGATGCCAAATCAACCGTTGTATCTCCTCCTGCCTTGGTTACTGTACAAAGTGTTATGAAAGATGATACCTTTTTGCCTGGTGTCAGAGAAATCTATGCTGGCTGTGTTCGTACCATGGCAGTCAGTCAAAAGAAGGTAATGTTGCTTTTGTTAAGTCTGCATTGCTGTATATGTGACACCTCTCCAAATCTTGATGATCACCCTCATTCTAAAAAAGAAAATCAAAGTGTGCATTTTTTTTGGTTTTGTCATGCTCTCTAATTTGGATTAATACTTTCTACACAAGTAATTTTTGTTGAGATTTGTTCTGTGAAAGAACAACATAAGGCTGTTGACCGTTCTAGAATGCAACCTTATCAAAAACTTAGGGAAAAGTAATTTCTCAAAGGCAAATTTTTCTCACTAAGCATTAGTTTATGAAGTATCTTTTTTTTGTGAGTGTCTCTCTGTTTGGAGACAATTGGTTCTAAAATAGCTTGATATGTTTCAGAGAACTTAAGAGCACACACAAAAATTCAACATTATTAATTATTGCATAAGGTAATAAACTGATGAATGCAGTTTTAAAAAAATTTATAATGTTATTTTCTGTACTCTGTAAAATCAATTAATGAATCAAACTCCCTCTCTCGCATGATTAGAAATCCCAAATGTTTATAGTTCCCCATAGCAGGCTATTTTATGTTCATTTTTTAATACCTACTTTGCTCTTCTCAGTTCCTTTCTCTTGATATTTCTAGTGCATTATTTTAGTATTCCTCACAATATTTTATAACTTAAAGTATCAAGGATAAACTAATTTTGCACTTTTCTGCTTTTGCTTTTGCTTTATTTTTTCTGCATTTATTACATTTTCCTCCATTGGAAATTGATCCTAACAAAAATTTCCATTGTCCCTTGATTGCAAATGATGTTTTGCTCATTTTTCTTACTCGAGGTTTTCGTTGGTACACTGTGTGATTGTCATTCATAAGAAATTAAGACAGCTTGATTATAAACTTGATTTGAAAATCCAGGAAATGCTTGCCTAATAACTAGACCTTCTAATACTTTGTTTTCAGTGTTTAAAGGGATTAATCCAACTAATACATAAGAATTTTTTATTCTTTATGTTTCTAATACATTTGCTTTCTTCACTCACCATGATTTTCTTTTATGCTTTTACATTTTTAATGGATCTTCTGCCTTGGAATTCTCAACAGCCTGGAAAAACGGTAATTTGTTTTCATGATTCTTTTCAATTTGACACTAGATCCATTCTTCATCAAGTATAGGTTAACCAGTCATGACTTTTCCTTACATTACATCTTAATTTTTATGACTCATTCTCTATTATATGCAGTCTTTAGATTGATCAATCTTACCTTTGTGTTATAAAAATACATGTATTATATGTATATATATTTATATATATATATATATAACTCACAGCATCTATGTATCATTGTCAAAAAGCATCAAGAGCTTTAGAACATAAGAGAACCTGTGATGTTTTATGAAGTTAATGTATAAAAAGCTAGCTACAAGTGACATATCAAAAACAGGCCTGACATTTATCTCAGTCTTGGGAAAATGAAAATAAAAATTTTGAAATTAATGCTTCTGCAAAGAAACCATGCAGAATATGAGATGTGAACCACTTTTGATATTCAGAGCTCACATTTACCTTTACAGTATAAATGTTTTATTGGAAATTATTATGCTTGTGAAAGAAGTCTGCAGCATGCATATCCAGTATATGCTCAATTGAGGATGTCGTTACAGTTTTACAGTCTGAATCTGATTTTAAAGCAACGGCTGAACAACGGTGTCTCAACTACTCATATGCTGACTGAGCACTAGAAGTTCTCTAAATTATCTTGACAAATCATTTCTAGAATTTCTTGCTCACACCTTACCATGTTCCTCGATTACTGTTATAGTTACAAAGCCTTGCAATCAATCAATCACTCAATCGACCAAGTCCATGAAGACTGTACTTTTGGAATACCCTAGAAAAAAAGTCAAATGTTTTAAGTTTTTCTGGCTGTACAATACGAATACAGACTGATCAATTATCTCTACACAATAGATTAACTTGAAATTACTGATTGAAAGTCATAGCATACTTTGTCATTTTTTTTGTGCTCTCTGAAAATGAAGTTGTCAATTCTCTGTCCAACATTCATGTAATTGATTTCTCTTCTAAATTCATGGGCCTGTTTATTTTGTGTCAGCATGCTTATTCAAACATTTTATTGCTACTACTAGATCTAGTGCTACTCTATCAAAATTATTACCTATTAACAATTTTGTTTCTTGTACCTATCTATTGACATTTTGCTTTCCATGTGCAACTTTGAATTGAGGCAATTAGAGTCAAAATCTCAATACAGGTAGTGTTTTTTGCAACGCCATAGACCCATTATACTATATCTAATACAAATTTTGTCTGTAAAAATTATTTATACCATTACCATTCTGATGATAAATACTCAACATGTGACTTTTCTCTTTTAATTTTATGTTACCACAATATCAAATCTCTTTTTTGTCATTGGTCATAAGTACAATTTTTTCTTACAGCTTGGGTTTCATTATTTCCTTTCCACTCACTGTTGAGTGCCTACTTTCCTAGTACTATAAGGTTGTGGTACAGCTTGCCTACAACCACTAAGCTCATGAATAACATTGAAGTCTTTAGAATACCATCCATCATATAACTTTAAGAAAAAGCCCATAAGTAATTGACTTTTAAAAAGAATTGCTCTTAAGTTAAAGAAATGTGTAACAGATCACGTTGAAATGCGCACTGACAGTAATAAACTCAGTCCAGTGGAGTCAGTCAGTTGAAGGAAGGAGACGAAAAATTGTATTTTTCTTTCTTTGGTACCAGGTACTTTTTTTCTGAGAAGACACACTTGAATTTATTGGTCAAGTGACATCATTGAAATGATATCTTTTGGTGTAATTACGTATGTCTGTTTTGCTCTGTATGTGTGCATAATTCTATTTGTGTATGTGTGTGTGTGTATTTGTGTGTTGTGGGGATGTCTAGGCAAGTGTCATATGTGTGTGCGTGTGTGTGTGTGTGTGTGAATGTATGTATGTATGTATGTATGTATGTATGTATGTATGTGTGGGAGTATGTATACATGTGTATGTGTGTGTTTGTGTGTCGTGGGGATGTCTAGGCAAGTGTCATATGTGTTTGCGTGTGTGTGTGTGTATGTATGTGTGGGTATGTATGTGTTTGTGTGTGTGTGTGTGAATTTCCCATCAGTATGAACTTTTATGACCATTACTATTACTCCGTCAGTCTGGTAACATGGCTTCATGAGAACCAAGATCCACTTTCATTGTAATAACAAGATTGTTTGTGACTGGATTTAATGTTTACTCCTAGTTTGCCGGTTTTTAAAAAAATCATTCCTCCTACTTCCACTTTTGGCTTTCTCCTTTCACACTTCTTTTGTCTCTTATTGCCACCTCCTAACTTAAAAGTTTCATCTTATTTATTTTTATCACCAATATAATAATATTGTTCAACATTGTACATCTTATAATTATCCTCATCATAATCATCATCCTCCTCCTCCTCCTCCTTATCAACTTTATCATTATCAATGAAAACCACCAATAAGACTAATTATCAGTATCTTTTTTTTGCAGAATGGAGAGTTTTCTCTTGATGGTATTCAGGGTTTGATTCAAAAGGGCTTTACAATTGAACCACAAAAGGTAAATAAAGAGATTTTTTTGTTTTAGAGCATTTATCAATTAAAGGGACCTTCTTACATTCAACAACAATAATTTGTTAAACTGTTGTACATGTATGGGCTTAGAACAGGACAACTATAGACATATTACCAGAATATTATGGTTACTTAATCTTGATGAGAAAGCTTTACAATTGAACCACAAAAGGTAAATAAAGAGATTTTTTTGTTTTTTAGAGCATTTATCAATTAAATGGACCTTCTTACATTCAACAACAATAATTTGTTAAACTGTTGTACATGTATGGGCTTAGAACAGGACAATTATAGACATATTACCGGAATATTATGGTTACTTAATCTTGATGAGAAATCTTTAGCTCTCTATGGATATCTCCTTTTTTCTCAGGGAAGATAGTAACTTATTTGACTACACAGTTAGAAGATTGAATCAACGACGAATTGTGAAATGCTTTAAACAGATTGAATATTTAAAGGATTTTTATTGTATTTGTAAAAAAAAAAAGGTTTTGTAATCTAACTTTAATGTGTAGCTAGTTAATGACTGGATCTATTGAAAGGTTTATTCCAAAATTGTTATGTCTGTGACATGAGCCAGATCAGAATAATAGGCTTCCAGATAACAAACAAAGCCTTAGAAAGCAGGAAATGGGGAATTAGAATAGAAAAGTGACCAAAGGAGGATTCAAACCAGGACCTGCCAGGGCTAATGGTATGGATCCAATGCATTCTATCAATCACCCTATTTGAGGGAAAATATAAAGAAAAAAAACCAACAAACAATGGCAGCATACTTAGAGGCAAAGGCTCAAACAATAGACAGCTGTCAGCGTGGACTAAGCATTATAGAAAAAAATAATTTTATTCTATTTTCTGTGAGACGATTTCAGAAACCTTGTGTGACAGTAAACATATTTTTTTAATAATAAATTTCAGGTCTTGTTACATTTACATTTTATCTGATCTTGATATAACAAAAATAATATTCATTTTGTAGGGTATGGTGGAAGCAGGCACAAAGAAACCTATCGTTTTCACTTGGACACCCCCTCAAGGATATGATGTAAGACTCTGTTGAAGTTTGCTAACATGATAAATCAATTTATGCTCTTTGACTTTTTAAAAAACTCCCGAATGTTGTTTAAGGTACTGTATTATCTCTATCTCTATAACCAAATTTCCATGTATTGGACTAATAAAGATTTATTATTATTATTATTATTATTATTATTATTGGAGGCACGGTGGCCAACTGGTAGTGACGCAGCACTGAACCCGGGGAATCTGAGTTCAATTCCTACAAGTGACACTTCGGTTTTTCCTCGAGCAAGGAAATTTACTCCAATTGCCTCACCCTACCTAGGTGTAAAATAAAATGGGCACCAACCCACAATTTGGGTTGGGGAAAGTAATCCGTGATAGACCAGCGTCCTATACAGAGGGTGGCAACCATTGTCATTTTTTTGTCTTTCAAAATGGTGTTGAAAAATGAGTTCCAAAACAAAGTAGTCATTCCATAGATGCATTTGAGACGTATTAAAACATAATAGGGGTATTTTCAGGGATGCTTGGACGCCCATCTAGTACTCTGTTAACAAATTTCTTCCATGATAATTTACAACACTGTTATCAGAAATTCAACTAAAAAAAAGGAATAAGGAAGTGTCCAAATGCCTTCTGTTATGTTTTGCCATACTACTACAACACAGAAAATACACACTCCATACTTCTCTATATCATAATACATTTAATAAACATTTGAGCACGCAAATGCAAGAGAAATCCATCTATGAAAATAGATATATGGTTACATTTGTGGGTGATGTGTGTGATTAAGTGTAAAGCACATGCAGACTGATTCTTCCTTTTGCTATTGTTTGTCTATTGTCATACTCTCTCCTTTTTCTTTGCAGCAAATGAGCACATCTATTTGAATCTTTTTTTTTCTTCTAAGGGTACTGCCTGCTTATCTTAGGGATAATATAATGGTACTAGATATCTAACTTTGGATCTAAAATGTATGAGGTCTAATGTTCTTTAGCTGAATATTTCCAACACCTTGCGAGAGGATAATAATTGCAAGAACTTGACTCAGTCACTTGTCTGGAAAATAATTTCTATTTATTTCTTAAAAATTATTTGTACGAAAATGTGCCACATGTTTAAAATTATGGTAAGCCTACTTGTTAAGTCTGTGTTTATCTCTTGTAAACAAAAGTAATAAATGCTGTAAATAACTCTTCTTACCTAAAAACTGTTGTTATCATTTTGCATAAAATTGTCAAGCCACTATGAAAATACTAAGTAATTAATTTTATTTCCTCTTCTACAGCCAAGCAACTTGATTGAAGAGACAGCAACATTGACACTACGATGTGACGTTACAGAACAGATTACATTGATGATCAGAGCTATGGTGGTTACAGAGTGATATGACATCCAATCTCACCACCATTCCACAATGTTAAGATAATGTAACCTTTGCTTTGGTCTTGTGAAAGCAAAACATTATTCAAATGAATGAATAATTACCTAGGAGAAGGGTAGAGGGGCAGGAAAGTTGGATGTTTACAAATATTTCAACTGAGGATTTTGTCACCCTAACTACAAATTACAATGCTCACACTCACAGATTCATCATGGTTCATCCTTGATTGAATCTCATTCCTTGTTGTTCAAGGGTCATACCGTCATTCATTTATTGAGAAGTATTACATTCAAGATAAGGCCATATATATTATCAACTTGAAATAAAATTCAGACAATTTTTTGAAAGGTTATTTAAAGGTCTGAATATGTTGCTTTCTTAAACTGCTTGGTCTTTTAAAGGAGATCTTCATGACTTCAACTCAATAGAAACTCTTCAGACTTTGAAATAAAAAGACTGTAAAAAAACATCAATCTTGAGATCTCTCTGTCCTGACTCTTTTATGGTATGACATTTTCCGGCAATACAGTTTCGTCTATCTGTTAAGTTATTATGTACCGGTAAATTAAAAATTAATAATTTGTGTGTGTGTGTTTGTGTTATCGAGTATTTTTCTTTCAAATCTTTCTTTTGATTAAAAAAAGTAGCAATCATATTATAAATTTGCTTGCATTAGACCTAGGTCTATGAATTTATATTTATTTACATAGAATTGTATAAGACTTAAGTTCTTATTTAACAATACTCTCCCTTAAACATAGTGATGTTTTGCTTCTTTTCGTTTTTTGCCTATTCAAAACAATATGAGTTTGTTTTTCTTGGGAATCTTTTAAAAATGCCCTTGCAGATCTTTATCAACTTTTGTGTTGGATGCTTCAGAGGAAAACTTTTGTCAATAGCTTTATAAATAAAATAAAAATTGTGCATGTATATGGAGTATGCTGTATCTCAAAAACGAATGATAATTTCAAGTAGAGTCAAGAAGTTATTGTTGTTAAAATGATGAAATTAATAAAACATGCTATACCCACTGTGATAATAAATTTTCTAAATACCATAATACAATTTTTGTTTTCTACACACTTCTGTCCCATTATTTGAAAAAAATGTATATTCTTAATTTTGATTTAGTCATAGCATCATTACTCCATTTACAGTCCAACTCTGTTATAAAAGGTTGGGACCATGTTGACCTGCATTTTTTTCTTGTTATAAGCAGTCCTGTTTGATATCCGTTATCCCGGAAAACAACCGGTACAATTGGACCTTCAGCTTGTGAGCAGTCATGCAAGGTGGTGTTACCTTGGTTTGTTGTACATTGCTATTCTTACCAGTCAGCTGGATGGGAATAGTTGAGGGGGTGGGGGCTTAGTGTTTGCAGGTTTGAGTTTGAGCAAGCGATCATAAGGGACTTGGCTGAGACAAATTTTGATGAATTTAAGATAGAAAGCAAGTTCATGCACTGCAAGATAACTGTTATATTTATATCCGAGTCTGGGCAGCTTGAATGCACTGAAATTTATAGCAAGCTTCAGTTACTTACACTTATAGGGAGATAAAACATGGATTTGATTTATCACTGTTATATCAGAGTTCCTGTTACAACAGAGGCTGTCATAAGTGGACTTTACTGTACCGAAGTCTCTGCCTGAGAACACAGTCCTCTGGAAATTGAAAAATCTTGTTCTAGGCCGATCATGTTTTTAGTCAGATGGCATTGAAGATGGCCTATACCCAATACAACGACAAGCATGCGTTGCTACCACATGGTTTTCTAATCCCCTTGCTTGACCCTGCTTCACGTTGTATTGATTAGCCAGGCTATAACTATAACTATAAAAGACTGGGGTCGTCCATTACCATCTTACTTTATGTCAATGTCAATCATGCAACAAGGCGATTAACCCCCCCCCCCCCCCCCCATCAGTATCTGCACACATTCTTGTATTTTCCACTGACCCCTTCTCCGTCTTTCATTTCTTTTAATTTTTGCCCTGGGGTTAGATCACACTTATGCAGAGAAATATCTTATAGGGAGATTCTTTTTGTCTATTTGGTTTGACTTGTTGGTGTCCTGTCAATTTCAAATTCTTCTAGACCGAGCTGTCTATTTAGATCTATTTTTTATCTAGGTTTTAGTTTTAGACCTAGAGTCTCATACCATTACAGTGCTCGCCGGATTCTAGCACACCGGATTCTAGCACACTCTGCAGTACAGCACGCTAAGTCAAGGTTACCG
>JAUEKZ010175279.1:0-11890 GCA_031471865.1 Melibe leonina | reverse complement strand
CACTGAAATCTGATGTATCTGGTATAAGTACACATACATTTTCAAGGTTTTGCATATTCAGTAAGGTGTGAATCAGACCTCGCTGTGAAAAGATTAATGCTATATTATACGCCTATCTTTCTCAAGTTTTCTTCATATGGATCCTCTTCAGTTCGCTCTAGTTTGATCACCTAATTAGATATCAAAATTTGTTTTTATAAGTATCGTTTTGATCCCTTTTAGACTCATAAATTGGAACTAAAATTTTGCCTACTTCCCCGGCCCAGAGCGACCTGTCAAAATAATGCCACCCCCAGCCCCATCCCCGACCTCTTCAAGAAGCTGAATTTGCTGTGTGAAAGATTGCTCCCTGTATAAAATTAAAATAACAACAACGAGCACAACACTTTTCGGGAAATAAGGTGCTCTCATCCGGTGTCAAGTTTCTTTTTTCTCCGCTGCCCTTCAATGCTGAATGCTCTGTAAAGTAGCACACGGCGATACGACGATGCAAGGGAAGGAGTTAAGTTAACCCTTTCACATCGGGGTCTCATTTTAACCCAACTGAAACATGCAACATCTTCAAACTTGACGTGTTATTATACCAGATAAATAAGATTTCAGTGAACTGACATATGCCAAAAGCATGAAATATGATTTATCTAGTATAAGAACAAACAAATCTTGAAGATTTTGATGTATATACTAAGTTATTTTTAGAAATAATCTTAGCAGTGGAAGGGTTAAGTCTAAGACAAGACAGACACGCCATATCTATTGTAGAACGAACAAAACTTTTGAAAGTAATATAATAAATGAAAACCGCAAGAACTTAAAGGAAACGCTAACCTAACGAAACCGGTTAATCGCAATACTCGTGATAAAGACGTGAATCAAGATGGGGTTGTAATCAATTGGAATAATAATAAGAAGAAAATGGGTTTACATAAAAGGAATGAAATATCTCTATAACACTGTAACACCAATAAGAATTGTCTCATCCAGCGGGTAGCTTTCACTGCCCCTTGTCTTCTGCATACCACGGTCACAAGTACACACTTCAGTACTATTGGCAAAAGGGGGGGGGGCTGATTTTTCAAATAACTGCACGATGTTCCTTTCCACTTTTATGAAAATCAGATGAAAAAGAAGATAGTTTTAACGAAATTAAACTTGAACCCCATTCGATCTCTGAATAATGCTGCTTCCTCTTCTTCTTCTTCTTCTTATTCTTCTTCTTCTTCTTCTTCTTCTTCTTCTTCTTTTTCTTCTTCTTTTTTTTCTTCTTCTTCTTCATTTATGTCTACTGCTAATACTACAACTACTATTACTACCACCACAACCACCACCACAACCACCCCCACCACCACGAACACTACTACCACCATCACCACTACTACTACTACTACTACTACCACCACTACTACTACTACGACTACCACTACTACTACAACTACTACTACTACTACCACTACTACTACTACCACTACTACTACTACGACTACCACTACTACTACTACTACTACTACTACCAACACCACTACTACTACTACTACCACCACCACTACTACCACTACTACTACTACTGCTACTACTACTACTACTACCACTACTATACCACTACTACTACTACTACCACTACTACTACTACCACTACTACTACGACTACTACCACTACTATTACTACTACCACTACTACTACTACTACTACTACTACTACCATTACTACTACCACTACTACTACTACTACTACTACCACTACTACAACTACTATTATCACTTCTATTACTACTATTGCTACTGCTCTGATACTCTCACATTAACTATTGATAATTCAACATTTACAATCATCACTAATACGTTACACTACTACTATCATTGCTACTAGAGAAATCGTGAAAGCACCACATCGGAGCCACTACTTTTACTGCTAAATCTCCACAACCAGTATAATATATTTATATGCATCATCCGTATAATTTGTATTCGGATTATCAGACAAATCAAACGTAAATCAGCACCAATTGTTTTTTTGTTTTTTTAAAGGATTGTAACATAAAATACATATCAAAATAGGAATTAAAAATAACATGTCACTAAGTTTCAACAGTGACTGCTCAAAAGATATATATCAAAATCCCCGTAATTTAAGGATGTCCTTGTCATATATTCTCATTTAAAAGGGAGACACTCGGTTATAGTGAATTAAGGTGAAGTCCCACAATAAGTGGACAACAGGGTTCACCCCCGAAGTTTATTTGATATTCGATCAAATCTCCTGTTTATCTTTCGTCACTTCAAAGCGATTCACGTCGTATTCCTCTCTTTAGTCTGACATTGGAATTTAAAGACCAACAAATGTCTTGGCAGAATGCAAGAAGCATCATTCTGTCTTCGATCTTGCTTAAAGTGTGTTTACCGGCTCGATCAGGTGTGAGTACGTTCACCTCTGTACCTGTAGTCATGGGGTTTGAATCTCGGCCGCGTCATACCCAGACGTTAAAAATCGGCATTTAAGCAGCTGCTCCGCCAGGCATTCGACGGCATGGGAAAAGAGCAAAGACTAGTTAGCCCGGTGTCAGTATACTGTGATTGGGTGGGATACTTGAATGAGCCCTCCTTTCTCTGTATGGCAGCATTTTAACTTTCCTAGATAGCTCCGCCTTTGATATGACCTAAATTGTATTAAAAAGGGGGGTAAACCGGCAAGAGCCAACCGGACCAAACCTACAAAGTGCTTGGATGTGATAGGAAAATCTTGTTGACTACATCGATAGGTTGAAAGAATGGCTAAAAACATAAACATTGAAGTTATTGATAAATTAATGATAAACGAGGGGGTAACACGACTTGTTTAAAATTAATTTGAAAACAAGAATCAATTGAACAAAAAGTTTTAATATGACGTAATGAAAATACTGCGACTTAGAATATTTATGAGTATGAGTGTAAGGGAGTCTAGTTAATTTGAAGAAGAAGAAGAAGAAGAATGGCAGATTATACGATATGGCAATAAGATACAATCTAAGAGAAAACATTATGGGCAAAATAATGAAATACGTATAAGGGATCTTTTTAAGTTTTAGACTTGTTTCAAAGTTAATTATCTCAATGTCAGACAATTTTAAGTGTTTGAGGTAGGAATATAATACAATATATTATACGCATACTTTGTAAATTGTCAAGGATATTTAGACGTGGTCTACATAGATTAAGCAGAGAAACGAGATAGATGTGAAGTAAACAGACACACAAACCAACATACCATCGCGATTAGAAATTCAAAATTCAGTTCGTAAAAGAAAGCGATAATATTGAAATCGGACCACTTAGCATGTTTGTAAAATGTCAAATGATAGGAGTGGTTGACAGGCACGTAAAGACAAGGGAAGAACAGGAAAAAACAAGTCCCTAAATGTGTCTTACCACTAGCATAAACCAATTTCAAATAGGATGTTTATTGACCTTCACATAAACGTATACTCCTCCTGTTGACATTAGAGGGACGAGAATTGTATGAATAACTTTGTTGACATTTTGTGTAAGCAGTACCTACAACCTACAACAAACTGCACAAGCCCGAATGCAGGCTTGTAGCCCGTGGTACGTTCCAGGCCGATTTATAGTTAAGAGGGTGTGGAATGGGGAGGGGATTTGGGTTCAAGTTTGCTTTGGCTTTGAGAGCTACCGGAAAGGTATACATTACATATATCACATAGCCTATATACCTTCAAAGTGGGTGTGTAGTAAAGTGACAATGCATTCTTTACAAAATATCTGATCAAAGAAATTCATTATTGGAAACAAATTTTACAATGCTTTTTTAAAGAGGTAGATATACTATTTAATTGTAATACACATCCCCTCTTTGTGTGTGTGTGTGTGTGTGTGTGTGTGTGTGTGTGTGTGTGTGAGGGGGAGAGAGAAAGAGAGAGAGAGAGAGAGAGAGAGAGTGAGAGATGGGGTTGTATTTTTTTACTCATTGTCTTAACTGATCGAACTGCAAGGGGTAGGGGGCGAGGGGACGTTTGACCTAATAAGAGAGTAGAATGTTATCTTGTTATACAGTTCGCATGTCCAAACGCAAAGTCTCATTATCCAAAAGAGTAGTACATACCTATCTAGTGTACGTAATATTTTTTTTTATTTATGGTCCAGATGTGTAAAGCTAGTTTTGTTATCTAAGTTAAATAACTCTACAATTTCTGTAACCTTCAAAATGTAGTTTGAGTTGCATCCCTTTACTGATTTGGTGTCGCAATTATTTCACCTTTTTCGCGTTCTGACTGCGTCTGTCTATGATTTGATATAATGCTACGTGTTCTGAGTGCTTGGGATATAATATGATATAATAGGATGTGTGCATTATCTGTCTCTATTATCTAGACGATCCATCTAATAACTAAAAATACTCAAATACGCATACCCACACAGCTGCCAAGAGTTGAAAATTGACTGAGGGTGAAGAGGCAAAATGATGAGTGCACAACTTCATCAACAAAGGATGCAAGGTAGCCACTGGAAAACATATTGGATGATATCGTGATGTAATGTATATATTTGTTTTGCGCACGATAATGTTAGACACGGTAGAGGTGGTGGGTGGGGTGACAAAATAAATAAATCACCTGGAATCGATGTGCACATACTGAAGAAGCATAGCCTACTCAAACGACATTACATACCAAATGGAATTTTGTCATTCATTAAACGTTCATTAATGGCATTATAATTTTAATGCTTTTTGAAGAAAAGTCTTCTCGTGAAGAACTTATTCTTGCTGGCACAGCCAGTGAGTACGCCCTGCCCTGTACATATTTAGATATAGGAAGGAGGGGGCTGTGAGATAGCGAAAATTGTTGTTAGGTAATATAATAGACAAAAATGTTGAGAGAACAAGATGGAAGAAAAAATCCTGAAACAAAATAATCTCATCAGGGATGAAACTCGCGCTCGCGACGTTCTAAAACCTAGTGAGGCTATCTGTAATTGTCCTAGCTATCTCTATCTATCCATTCTGACAGTGACACAGCGAAACAAGCAACAAGCAGCAAGATATGGCTGCCTGTTAGGCGCCAAAACATTAAAGATAGCCCGAAGGTTAGGAACGTTGCTGTCGTGCTTTAGTCGGGTGATTGAGCACTTAGCAGGTCCCCGTTGCAATAGATAGTCCTAATCAAGCCGCCTTCAATTCATTTTCTGGGGTTATTTTTTTTTGTCTTTGGGTTCACAGTCTTAGTGGTGGATAGACAGGTCGTGCAAGGACAAGTACAAAATAAGACAGAACGTCAACGTTTCGGCCCTATGCCTTCATCGGGACATCAGACTGTTTAGTCTTTGACTTTGTTTCGTATTGCAGAACAGCTTAGCATTCATATCTTGATAATGCTTACTCAAAGCAACCGTGTCCCGTTCTATGAACGTATTCACACTTAAGTTGAGGGAGGACGGAGGACATTGTGCATACTTTTCTTATTTGATGGAAATACAAACAATAGTATTGCCTTTACGCGAATCATATTAGGACTTTGAAATATAAATCTTGGGCTAACTTATTTCAATTTACATACTATTCAGACGTCAGTTCAAAATATCTAGTAGCCATAAAGAGACCTAGACTAAGTCTATACATAAATTGAGCTTATTTGATTTCTTTTCGGGTGCAGGGTAACCAAAAAATCAGAGGAGCAGATACGTGGAATTTCTCATTGATAATTGGTGCACATTCGAAGTAAAAGAATTGCTGGAATGTGGTATCTAATCGCAAGCCAGGCCTAATGCGTATTATTAGAGTGTTATGGTCGAGTAACCTACTCTACCGTGACATGGGGAATGCCTGTGTTGTGTGTTCTGTGTGTATGTGTGTCAGGACACAGTTGTGGTGCACACGAAGCACGATGAATGGAGTGCATGGAGTGACATCAAGACAGAGAGAGAGAGAGAGAGAGAGTTAAACAAAAATGGCGTCACACAGTGGAGAACAACCACTGTGTGACAACACGGAAACTATGTCTGACACAGGACAATCAAGGGAACTGAGTGAATTTGTGAAGACATCCACTTTACCAATTTGTGTTTGTGTAGCGAGTGGTAAACACCTTTCGTCGTCTGTTCAAATAAACAAAGGTGATATTTTATTTTTGAAGTCTTGCGAGACAAGAACTGTCACTCTGACTCATCAGTGTGCAAAGACTGGTTCCAGGAAACAAGTCAATGTTCCTCTTGATTTTCCCTACAAATTTACCGTTCTTCCACCCAAAACTGTCAGTGATAGGACTGCATCTATGATCATGTATCCTTCAATCGGGGATTTGCTTCTAGATAGTCCCACCCACTTTGAAGCAACCACATCCTATGATGACCCATATCTTCCAGGCTTTTCTGTGCACAGAGGAGACAAATTCAAATTTAGGGGACTGATAACAGACCCAAAGGACGGTCGTGAACGTCTGAAAGTTTTTGATGAGTTGGAAAATGTTTTGTTTTTAAGCCTTGATTGTCGAGCTAATTTTTGCCCAATAGAAGATGATGAATCTTACACTTTGAGAGAGCTCATTGACTTAGCTCCTGTGCCGAGACGCATACGCATTTCCAAAACTGAGTCTGTTGATGAAGGTTTCAATGCTATATCAGAGGATGACACAGAGTCAGAATCACAAGATGACGAATCCATATCTGAGCTGATTAATTGTGGTGGTGTCATTCATATGCTGAAGCCAAATCTTACCGTCACAGCTTCACCATTGAACGACACAGACACTTTGTGGAAGATTCCTTTAACAGCAGACCTGTGTGTACGACAGCATGACCTTGACGACTATGAGGTGCCAAGTTTGGTGCGGAATCCATCAATGACAACTCATTCACCACCTCCCACACCGCAGACTCCCACCTTCCCAGCCCCACCCACCCCACCAATGCCACAACCTTTAGTGCCTGTTAATGTGATGAAATTTTTGGATATTTATGGTTTTCCTGTAAAAGCTAGGGTGATGGAAATTTCAAAATGTGATGAATATCTGCAGAATTTATTACAGATTTCTGAGGATATAACCGTGTATAGAATAGACAAAACAAAACGTCTTTATGCCGAAGATGTCAAGTCAGGAGACATTTATAGTTTTGCTAAAGATTTTAATTTGTCATTCATAGAATATCCAGAAAAGTTTTCATTTGTATCTGAATTGCTGAGGTTGCCTGTTGGATCAGAAATAACAGTTTTAGAGGATATAGCATCTGATTTTCCCTCTCCGTTTTTCCTACAATTTGGTGACACGCTCAGAATCACTACAAATACACCATATTCTGTCAGAGTGAAACATACCAGTGTTGATTGTAAAATTCTGAAATGTGAAAGAGTCAATAAGGAAGGTGGGTCTAACATCAAAATGAAACTACCTCTTGACTTTGAGGTAAAAATGGTGATATCATCTGATCCTTATGATCGCAAAGTGATCAGTTTGGAAGATATAATTAAAGGGAAAGTGCCCATTCCTAATCAAGAAGTTGCCACTCTACTTGATGGATCTGAAAAAACATCCCAAGACCTGCCTGTAAAAATGAAATTACTTAAAACTTTACCAGAGAGATTGTTAGTCGTTTCCCCATTCGTTAGTTTTCCTGAAAAGACACCTGGCAGTCAGTCTGATAATGATAACGGTCTAGATTGGCCTTCTCCATCACATAGCTCTGCAGCTGATAAAAACATAGGAGTTTCATTGACAAGTGGACTCGTGTTGGCTTTCCGTGAAAGACTTGATGTGTATGAAATTGACGTGTTGAAAGCACATGCTGATGCACTCGAGGTTCCTTTTGAGGTGATGACAAAGAGCAAGTTCATTGAAAGGGAACAGATCTGTAAAGATTGGATGGAAGAGGAGGATGTAACAGACAAACAGTCAGTGGCCTCAGATGAGCCCCCTGCTTCAACTAATGATACTTCTAGTCAAGATAGTGGCACTGTCTCAAGGTAAAATTTTAATTTGTATCGTTAAATGTTGTGTGTTATCTTATCTCTCTTATTTACTTTTGGTATGTGGAGGATGATTGAAAAAATACTTCTTTATGACATTTTTTTTCCTATCTTATTTTGTGGGACCCTCAGGGTTGCAGATGATTTTAGGTAAATGGCACATGCTTTTAGCCATACACAAATGGGTGCCATGGCAAGTCCTGGGTTAAAATCCACCCAAAGTTTATTTTAACTTTAACCACCCAATTTCTTCTTTCTTTTTTTTTTAAATTTTGCTTTTACTTATTTATCCTACTCATTTATTTCATTGTGATTTGAGCCCACACCATTTTTTCATTCACCAAATATCTTTATAATTTACAATAAATATCTTTAGTAACTCTGTCCTGTTTGCTCAATAACAAGAATAATGTCAGAGCAGTGACATACCATTAGCAGCTATCTTGTCAAGCCCTTGATGTTATGGGGACAGTGCCGATTGGTTGGCCCAGTGACAATATGTACTTTGAGAGTGGGTGAGATATTCAAATGAACCCTCTCTCTGTGTGGCAGCATGTTCACATTTTCAAAAGTAAAAGAGCTTTTGATGATCTACAAAGTACAAATTGGTGAAAAAGGGTGCTAAACAGGCAACAACCCATGACTAAATACATGTTTCCTGAAGAGAAGGAAGAGAGAGTGGTTGATAATTGTGATTGAAAAGAAAGATCTGCTGGCATAATACAACATCATTTGTATTTCAAAAATGCTTTTAGTCAAATCATATCATGTTGCTTCATTTTTTATAATTATCTGTCATGTAAAGAGAGTGACTTTATTTTATTACATTAATTCTGTTTCTATTTTAATCATAACTAAAGACATTTTCTGAAAGGAAAAGATAATAATTTCATCTTATCCTCCTAATAATGCCGTATCCCAATTTCTCTGTCCTAACATAAGACTATACATCATCCATTGTACAGAGCTGCTATTTATTATCTTTATCATGCATATTTCAATCTTAAAAAGATAAGCTGTGTAAAAGCAATACATCTTGTTTTTTCTTCCCTTCTTATTTTAAAATAGAAAATCTGAAAAGGTTAGAAAACACAAGAAAATGGATAAGATACGTCGTCTAAGTCAAGTGCTGAACCCCAAACACTGGCGTGCAACGAAGGCTGCCCCTGAACCTCTGCCACACCCCTCAGCTATGGGACTCATGGCTCTGTCAATGCGGCCACATTCAGACCAGAACAACGATTATGAGACCAAAGATGAAAAGACTTCTCAATCTACTGTATCTGTTTCCAGTGATGATGGTAAATAATGTCTTTCCCAATTGGCATTGTATAGTTTTGTTTAGTTTAGTATAGTACATTATGGTTAGTAAGCGACAACCAAAGACTGCAGAAATTAATGCATCCCCAGGATCAAAGGTCAAGAAGAGGTTTCGACAATGATAAGTTTGGGTTGGCAGGATGAGAAAGGATGATTGGGTAGAATAGGGGATGGAGGGATATGAAGCAACTTCCCTATATAGTTCTCTTCTTTTTGTTCCTTTTATGACTTTATGGCTAAACGTAGCACCTTTGATTAAGGATGACTTAAATTGGATGTTTATTTGTATTATGCTCTCTTAAGATAAAAAAGGTAAGATTATTTTATTGATCCATTGACGGAAATTATAGAATATTTATTACCTTATCAAAATGAGTAAATAAGATCTTCCTTTGCTATTTTGTGAGGATACATCTAATTACACACACTCACTGTGGTTACCTCTATTGAATTCATCTCAGTTGTATTGGAAATATTATTATATTCAGTTACTGTACCATCAGAATGTGCAATACAAAAATTATTCTCTTCTTGATAGAAAGGGAATGGTATGTAATCATACTGAGACTCTTGTTGACTTTTAGACATTTTTCCATATTGTTTACATCATTGTGTTACTCATTAAACTGTGAATATCTTTCTCAGAGGTTTGATCAACCGGCTGTCCATATAGCTCATTAATTTAGGTCCACTAAAAAACTGCTTTTTCAATCATAACTTTTGTGTCAAATAGATCTTTGAATTTTTATTGTTAACCTTTTTTCTCTACTTCATCTTTTTCTTTTTCTTCTTGTTTTACAGAGATGAACGTCTATGAAGATGTGCAAATTGGTCCTTTGAGAATACAATCAAGTAGTCCCCCACCAGAAAACACAGAATCCAAGAGGCAATTTGCTGGCCCTCTGCACAAGTCCATGCCCTTAAAGCAAATTGTGGCAAGGACTTACAACAGAAATAGAAACAACAAGAGAAATAAAACCATGATGAAACAATCCCTTTCGTCTCCAATTCATGAAAAATCGGCTTCTTCTAGTGCTGTACTAGAATCAAAAGTAAATTCTGCAGAAATTGACGAGGAGCCTCTGTATGCTTTCCTTGAGCCTTGTACTGGGGATACAACAGATGAGGCTTTGAGTAATGATGATTTAGACAAGACTGAAACTGAGATTTTGGATACTAATATGGGGAAAAGGGATTCTGCTGCTTCTCGTCATGTAATGACTCTCCCACCTCTTCCACCTCGAAGATCTGCCTCATCTTTGGGGCAAACTACCAACAACGTTGTGTCCAAACACAAGAGTCTTGATAACCTTGTCTGCAAGCAAAGCATATCTGCTTCAACACATACGCAACCTGAATTTGAGCAAACAAATGCTGCTCGAGAGAAAATTACGCTGACACCTCCTATTCCTCCTTTGCGAAAGAAAAGGATTCGGTCATTGGTCAGTGATCCCGACCTGGAGACCAAAAGATCAGACAGTTCCTCTTCCATCACACCAAATGTCGCACCCATTGAGACCACAAGACAGAAAAAGTCTGATACAACTGATGATAAAGAGGAAGAGCCTGATATGTTGGGTAATTCCAATAAAGAATTGGGTAATTCCAGTAGAGCATTGGGTAGTTTCATTTCGGAATTTGGTCATTCTAATAGAGAACTTGGGAATTCCAACAGAGAATTAGGTCTATCCGATCGAGAAATTTCTAATTCCAGTAGAGAATTAAGTCATTCTAATAGAGAACTGAGTCTTTCTGATAAAGACAATGAAAACAGGGTTACTGGGTGTGATAAGGAAGTTAGTGAGAAGAAAGTTAGTCTCCAAAAAGTACCAGTTCCAAAACCCCGGGGTTTAAAAAAAAATAGAAACCCTGATCTACCATCTAGATCAGATTCTTGTGGATCCCAAGATAGTTTTGAAATGGGGAAAGTTAAGAATGAGATTGATAAGGCAGTTGAAAATGGAAAATCAGTTGCAGAGAAAAGTGTTCCTGAAGCAAAGAATGGTGATTTAGAAACAAAAGCTAAGACTGAAAAAAGTGTGAGATTGAGAGAACCAATCAAGCCAAAGCCCCCGCCAAAGCCAAAGCCTAGAATAGCTTAGTCATAATGCAGTACTGTCTTGGGTATCACGGATCAAATTTGATCATCAGAATGATGTCTATCTTTCCTTTGTATAGACAAGCTGAGTGAATACATTGTATTTTGTTCTGGTGTGGTATATTTTATAGCACAGTGAACATGCTGAAAACCCTCTCAATGAGTTTTCTTTTTTTTTCTTTTTTGTGTTTATTTGTTGGAAAGCAAAATATGCATTTATAAGAAACGCTCAAATTTTTTGAGTTTATCTTCATTATTACATTTTTAACATGAAACTTAGATGTGATGTATCTAGATCTTTGTGGTTCTTAATCATTCACAACTTATACAAAATCAAATGAGCTCTGCTGGCTACAGCTTCAGCTATACATCATTAGTGCATGACATAGAAATGTGTATACATACATGTACTTGTGTAGGTGCCTACCTACTTTTTCATTCCACATGTCCATGAAGATTCCATTGCAGGATGAAGGTGGATAGTGCTTCTTCCTCTTTTTATTTTAATACTTGTTGAAAAA
>JAUEKZ010175170.1:0-14335 GCA_031471865.1 Melibe leonina | reverse complement strand
TCTATTTGGCATAGCCCTCAAAATCACGAGATCGCTCAAGCTCCTCTACCCCGACAAGGTACAACTTCTCAGAGGAGTAAGGTGAGGCAATTGGAGTAAATTTCCTTGCCCGAGGGAAAACCAAAGTGCCACTGGTAGGAATTGTACTCATGCCCCCCGGGTTCTGTGCTGTCTTTCTACCAGTTTGGCCACTGTGCCTCTAATTGGTAGGTGGAATGCAATTAGTGAACAAAAAATTTCAATCTTATTGCTATGCACACAATTTATAATATAAAATGGACTGCTAAGCCTGTGATAATATGGGGGAAAAATGAGAAAAAAGGTGAGTGTTAAACAGGCAAGTAAAGAACAAAGATAAAGAGATGTATATACTTGCTTTTCTTATGAACTTGAGGAAGGCCTGCCTTAACACTGAAACATAGATTGTGTGTTTTTTGTCTTTGTTTCTTCCTTGCCTGTTTATCATCCACCTTATTTTTTTCACACAATTTTGCATGCATATGCACTCCTTTACTGATGTCGATGTGTTACACACAAATTTGCCAGTGATAGGTCTAGCTCTTTACCTTTTTTTTTTATGAGATTCAAAGAGTACAATATTCTGCAGCTATAAAGCATTGATAAAAAGCATTTTTGATTTGGCTGTGAAGTCTGTGGGAATGTAGAGTAGATTCTGACAAATTCCTCATGCAGTGCCATATGGATCAAGTCAACACCATGGAACTTCAAAAATCATTGACTTTAAGCAAGGTTGACTTTATCCAATACTAGGGGACTGAACCCGAGGATTAATAAAATTATGGAAGTCATGCCAAGAAATGATAGTTTTAAAGAACAGACACAAGGTGAAGTTGAAAGTGAAAGGATTAGATGAGGTGTGCCAAGTTACCTCCCCTGCATGGGATGCCAAAGGCCAAAACACTATTCAAAATTGATGTATACACTTGAACAGCTTGTCAACATTGTGAAGGATTTTAATTTGAGTAGGCAATACATAGCAGTTTAAGTTTCATTATAATTATCAGCAATGTGAATTTTTGCTACTTTCAGTGCTGTGCATAATTAAACTTATCTACACTCAAACCTTGTTATAGCGACACCCATATAGCGCCATTCTTGCATACTGCCATACTGGAATGGATCGGCCACTTTAAAAAACACTAAAAGCCCTATTACACCGCCATCTGCAACAATAATGACTTGCATAGTGTAATTAATTTTCAATATACTGCCAGCCTAAAATTTTTTGTCACTACCATTCCAAATCTAACCAGATGTTACACCCGTCAATCACTCAATAACACATCGTTCCCTTTGCCAGTGGGCCACTCTGTAGCTAAGAGTTGACTGAAACACTCCCTATATACATCTGCAAATAACGAGTTCTTGAACCTTTTTTACTGTATTGCCCTACACCACTAGAAGTGGTATTTACATTTTATCGCCATTCTTGTTATACCAGCAACTTTATTCTTTCTCCAGACTTGGTGGTTTAAGAGGTCTGAGTGTGCCAAGCATCAAATTTGATATATCTACTATGCAGCGCTTACAGTTCTGATTGTTGCTGAGGCAAGAATAAAAACATCTTAAAAACTTTGTTCCTGGTGAAACCATTTATTGGTTGATCTATTACTAATTATAATAAACAGAGAAAAAATACTACTCGATATATGCCGCACTAACTTTGGATTCCGTTGGTCTGGTATAGGTCTTGTGTAACTGAGTTTGTCACTGATCATCTCATTGAAGGCATGTTTTTGATAACCTGCAACAGGAAGAAAAAGTCTAAACATCAGAACTGTATACTTTATTAAAGATTTAAAGTTGCAGGAAAGTTTTGTTTAACTTATTAGTCACCGTTTAGTAATTTGCCCATCACAAAATAGTGAATACTCAAGGTGCTATCATTACTGGAAATGTCTTGCTACCGCATATATGACACTATTGAATTAACATAATGTTGTTTCCAAGGTTCTAACACAAATATTCAAGAAAAAAATATTATTTTGTTAATGATTACATATTTTCTTGTACTATTCATAAAAATTCTGAACCTTTTACCTTTTGTACCTTTCAGTGTATGATTTAGCCATTAATCGGCATGATATTTATCAATGGTCCTTCATTTTGCATCTATGAATTTATGCCCTCTCCTTTCTATTATTTTTCTGTTTATTGTCTTCAGCCAAATCTAGATACCTCTGATAGTTTGCCTTGTTTAATTCAAAAAAATATTTTTGGATCCTACCCATCCTCCATTCTGTTTATTGACTAAAAAACCTCCTGAGTAGGCTCTTTCCTATTTGGCTGTCATTATTTTCATCCAGTTGTGAATAAGAAAATTCCTTATTCTAACTCAAACAGTGAGTAAGAAAATTCCGAGGAAATTTCTTGGCTGATACAAACTGGTGGCTTATATTAAGTTTCTTAGATTCATCAAGATGTCACTTGCATCAGTTACAAAGTTTTCTAGCTGATTTTAACTTGAAAACAGTCTAAAACAAGTATTTTATTTTTACTTAGTTTATTCTCACTCCATCATATCATTTTTATAAATTAACAAAAATAAGAAGGATATCTTTACTCAAGTTTCAGTTGAGAAATTCATTTTAACTCTGCTGAAAAATGGACTTGTCTGCAGTCTTTTGATATATCAACATAGTGTTGTAGACTCAAAACGGTCATCACATGGCATCGCAAAGCCACACACTGGGTGACTAATTCACCGCCTGAGTGATAAGAGGCTGAAAGCAAGTCTACTTGTCCAACCGCAGCAATGAGGCTTTGCGGTGCCAGGCCACAGTGAAGATGTCGAAATTCCAAATTTTATTTCCAAACTTTTGTGTAAAGCGTCTAGATAGTACATAAAATTTAAAGTTCTTAATCCCTCTAAAAGTCTATTTTCAGTCATGGTATAGGTGAAATTCTAAATGATTTCAAATTTTTGAAAGAAGACATGGCTCAAAACCTATAATCATGAGTGACACTGATAACGTAACAAACCTGCATTATAATTTCTTTGATCATCTGCTGTTTTGATATTTGCAAGTTCTTTCAGCATCTCTGGGTCATAACCATTTGGTTGTTTGAAATCAATATCCTTTGGAAGAGAATCAACCATTTGCTGCCTTGGTACCAAGTTATGCTTGTGCTGACTGTAGACATTGCTAACCTTCCAGTAGAGTAAAACCCAGAAAACCAAGCAAAATACGACCAACCAGGATATCAAAGCTTTTCTTTTGATTCGAGCCATTTGGTGAAAAAATTATAGAAACAAAATTGATTTAGAGATCTAACTCATCATAAATAGATAGATATACTTTTAGATGATTGATTGAAAGATCTTTTGGATATTTTCTTTTCTTTTTTGTTTTGTTTTGTTTGATAGTCAATTATATCGCTATAAGTGTCGGGTTAACTTCCACTCTCTATTTACATCTGTGGCTATGAATACAATACAACATTGGTGTTGTTTGGTTTGCAGTTTGCCACAGTTAAGTACCTGAAATATCTTCGCGTCGTTCTTACTGCATTTCATTTTCCATGTTTAAAAAAAAAATTACAGAATAATTAAATATGAAGCCTTTTCATATTAATCCCTTCATTGTTTCAATTGCGCTAAAGAAATTATTTGCAAGGCATGTAGACCCCTGCCTTGTGCCCTCATGATCAAGTGGTAAATGCTGCACTTTTTTGTTAGATTTGTTCAAAGGCAAGAGGGGAAAAATTGTCTACGAAGCCAGATCTCTTCAAATTATGCTCACACACGGGGAGGAGGAAACACAAACAAGCTCCGCACTTATCTTGACGATAATTCCAACACCTTGAAGTGACTGCTGGCAGACGGAAGACTTTATCCAGGATTGCGCTCATTGACCAACGCAAGAAAATGCGTTCGAACCTGAGCATATAGATTTTCCCTCCCTTTTACCCTCCCTACACTCTCCTCTCTCTCTCTCTCTCTCTCTCTCTCTCTCTCTCTCTCTCTCTCGTTCTTTCTCTCTCCCTCCCTCCATCCATCTCTCTCCCTATTCTCCTTCTCCTATCTCTCTCACACTTCTCTCATTGTATTCCCCTTCAGCCCTTCTCTCTCTTCTGTGCCGTCTCTTTCTCTTTATCTGTTCCAAATCCCTGTTCTCCCTATCTCCCCATCCCTGTTCTCCCTATCTCCCCATCCCTCGTCCTCAAACTATCTATCCATCTCTCTCGCTCGTTCTTTCTCTATCTAACTTCTTCCCCGTCTCTCTCCCTTTATCTCCCCCCCCCCCCCTCCCTTGCCTCGTCTATATCCCTGCCTGTATAATTTTCTCTCTCTCTTCCCTCCCCCTCACTCCTTCTCCATCCCCTCCACGCTCTTTCTCACGATTTTCTCCTTTTCTCTCTCTCTCTCCACCCCTCACTTTTCCTCAATCCTTCTCTCTCTCCCCCCAAAGAGGGACAGAGAAAGGAAGAGATGAGGAGAAGAGAAAGAAATAGAGAGGAGGAGGGCGAAAAACTTATTATATTTGAGATCACCAGTCCAGTCATTAGGTCATTCCCTTCGTCGGGTCAACCCCGGAGTTATTTTTAGTAAGGGGGGCAAAACTTGCCCCCTTCTAGTAGTAGTAGTAGCAAAGATGGGAAAAACGAGTTATGAGTCAGAAATGTTAAATTCCTTCGGAACCTATTGGAAGATAGAGGAGTTTCGATCAGAAATCAAAGAGGGATGGTTTAGTAACATTATGTAAAGCTGCTAGTTTTTTAGACTTAGAAATAGATACGCATAGACTTCTCGAAGAAAGTAAAGTAATGATAGAGAAAAGCTGAAGGTATTGTTAGTGTTACCTTGGGAGTTAATTATTGCCCTTTACCTACAGGTCACAGGTCAACTCAAGAGTTATTTTTAGTAGGGGAGGCAAAACATGACATCGTCACATGTGACTTTTATTTCAGACTATAAATATAAAGTGACGTCTGTCGACCAAAGTTTATGTTTCTGGCTTCCGGCTTCTTACCTAGTTTCAGTTTGTGGTGCAATCGTAAATCGACAAACAACTCGCATCGGCCTATAAAAGTGAATGTTACTTTGTCTGTACAGTGTACAGGCTTCGACCTCAAATCGCCACCAGGTCTACCGTTTGTACGGTTTGTCCATTCATTGTGCAAAATAAGGAGAGTCAGGTTAGCTTTCTCTAGGTCTCATTGTGTTAAAATATCTAGACGTCTAGAATACATAATACTCTGTTACTGTTATAAACTTCTAGCTGGTCTCTACGTAGCTTGACGTCCTAACCAATTTTACAGTATCTAATAACTCTTGGACCAGACTACGGCTACTGACTGTTGCCACTTCCACTTCCAACAGAACAAATTGGAGCCGCTGGATCTTTCATCTTCACAAGTTTTAAAGTTTAAATTCATGTCATTACCAGTCTGCAAATTCTACAGTCAAAACAGAAATTGCAAATTTGGTAAAAACTGTCGTTATTTGCATAGTTCATTCCAAGGACCTCCTTCCCATTTTATCGGTGATAATCAACATGAAGCAGTAAATATTCCTAAAGACTCACAGCATATATCTTTAGATTGTCTAAGACCAGTTCTAAATTCATATCAAGAAAGCAACAATGAGTTACCAATAGAGGAGAAGCCATCTGCATACTCTTTATCAAACTCCGATTCTCCTACTGTTAACCAAAAGAAACAAAATGAAAATCACAAGTTAGAGCAGTCAAGTGAAGCTAAAGGGGCCCAAAAGGTGTGCCATTATTTTTTAAGACATGGAAGATGTGCATTTGGTAGAAATTGCAGATTTTCACACAATGGCAATGATGTCCCAGATGCAGATAATGTACCTAATAATAAACCCAAAGATCCTCAAAGGAGGGAAGTTCCACCCCGCTTTCAAAGAAAGACTAAAACATCAGCATTAGAAGATGTTGGACCAGTTGAAGGAAACGAAAAAGTTTCAAGCATATCAGATACTTCAATGCCTGAACAAATGGTTTATAGTACGAGACGTTCTACTCATTTAAAACCTGCCTTTCAAAGACAGAGTTTTGCCAAAATTTGTAGCTATTTCAAATCTGGAAATTGCAGAAGAGGAAGAAATTGTCAGTACTCACACTCCTTAGCTCACCAAAAGGTTAAGGATAATTTCAAAAATCCAGAAACAGAGTCAGAACCAACTGAAAGCAAAGAACTAGAGACAACACAGAATCTAGCAAAGCAGATGCTACAGGAAAGATTTAGAGCTTACAAGCCTCCAAGGATTCAGCAGTTCATAAATTTATCCAATTTAGAGGCTGAAGGAACTGAAAAGTATCGCAAGTTTGATATTAATTTTCTTCAAAGGCGCTTCGGTGATTGGAAAAACAGGACTCATGAGACTGACAAGAAGGCTGATGATGATTGTAAGATAGATGTCACTTTTGAGCCCTCTGATCCTGACTGGGTGAGTACAAAAAAATCAAAACTCCTATGTCTGTTCATTGAAATACTTGATGGTATTTTATGGCATCAAGATTGATGTCTTTAGCCTTTGTCCCTCCCTATGGCCATCAACAATCATCCTCCAATGATCTGTTCTCAATCTAGAGTAACTCCATGTTTTCCTCAATCTTTGGCATCTCTCCGATCTCTCCTCGATAAATATTGTAGGTCCCTTTCTCTTCTGGGGCATGTCTTGCTATGCTTTTTGGTGGATGCCTTAATTTTTGTCCAATCCATTTCCATCTCCTTCCAAGTATTTCAGATTTAACTGGTTTTAGATTGAGCTCTTGCCCACAATTCCTCCTTTGAAACATGGTCCAACCATTTGAGTCCTAAAATCTGTTTCAGTTAGTTTTTTTTTATAAGCTTCAAAACAGGTATCTGATAATACTAATATGAAAAGGAATATACATTATGTATGAAATGCTGACGTTTCAAAATTGTTAACAAAATGTCTGTTTTATTTTTCTGCCGCAGCCATTTGATATCAAATCATTTGAACTGAGACTGGTGCTTCCAAAAAATTATCCAAAAGAGGTAAGATTTAGTATAAAAACTTCCTTATTATGTACCCACTTAATTAAAATCTCTACGCACTGCTTGCTTTTCTCTGTAGTACAGATTTAATTTGCACACCAATGTTGTCTGTAGTGAATAATACGTCCGTGATTTGTTTTAAAAAGGAGAGGCTTGTCCCAGGTTAATGAGGTTAACCTCTAAGTCACAAGACATTCAATGGGACCCAAGCAGTGCTTTGATTTTCCCTTCACGTTCCATATTTCCCATAGAAAAACCCTGACTGAGTGTCTTACCTTCCAATCAATATTATTTTTTTTCAGCATATGACTGTTCAAGTCCCAATAGACAAACAAGAACTGCCTGAAACTGTGAGAAGGTATGTCATCATTGCGAAGTGATAACAGTTCTCATAGTGTCTACATAGGTTCCATTTTTATACATACTTTGTAAATGAGAAATCACATGAATCCTAAGAATAGGACTGCTATGATTTTATTAATCAAATACCATATCTCTCTAAAGGTATCTTGAGGTCTCTTTTGCTGAATGGATCTCTGACAGAGTGGAGAATATTCACAGGGGTGACAATGTTGAGCTTATGGTGCGGCCCTTTTTCAAATGGATGGATAGAAACCTGGAGGATGTCTTGACTGAAGCGCTCAAACAAGTATGTATGATTAGATAGATATAAGAACAATTTTGATGAAAACAGCCTATACAGTAGTATCCGGTTTAATGATTGATACTCAGGATGCCTGGGTAATATGCATTTTAACTCTTTCAAAATCAAAATCTGGTTTTAGATTGAGCTCTTGCCCACAATTCCTCCTTTGAAACATGGTCCAACCATTTAAGTCCTAAAATCTGTTTCAGTTATTTTTTTTTTATAAGCTTCAAAACGGGTATTATTATTTGCCTGTTTATACCGTATAAATCAGATTTCATTGAACGGACATGCCAAAAGCCTGAAATTTAGGCTTTTGGCATATATGTCAGGTCATTGACATCTGATTGTCATCCTCTGTCAAGTGACTATCTGATTGATTTAAGAGAGTAACATTTACTGATTTGAAAGCCTGTGTCATGGCGATATAGTGTGCCTTAAGGATATATTTCTATTTGTAAAGGGAAAAAAACTATTATAGTGCTCTGCCGTCAGTTATCTGAAGCTTGCTTTTATCTGCCTTGCAGTTAACAGTATACTATTGAATTTGAGTGGATCATTTATTTAAATAAAGTATTTATGGCAGTTGTGTGATGCCTGGAAATTCCCTCAGGATAAATCCCTCAAGCCTTGTTGGTGCAACTTTGAGAAACTCTTTTACTCACAAAGCTCTCACCATGTGTGGGAACTGCCCAGTATCATATTCATGAACCTGTCATTTGTTGATGTTTTAAAATTTTAAGTTTATGGACCACAAGCCTTTCTTTGTAGGATTTTTACAGTGGATGCAGTAAACAAGTGAAACAAGACAATGTAAATAACACTATCAACAGACCTTAAATTGCTAAGCTGTTTTGGGCACTATGTCATTCATACTGCCGACCATTTTTGGTAAGAGTGGTTTGAATCGCCCATTGCAGAAAGATATTTATAACTCTTAAACCCTCTATTGGAATAAAACTCTCAGGACGGCTAGAGATATCCAGTTATGTACTTGAGTATTTATTTGTTACTTTTCTTATTATATATTATACATTTTTCTAATTGTTTTACATTTATAGTTTCTTATAAAACTGGATATTTTTTATTTTTCAGCTGAAACGAGAGTTGGCTGCCAAGGCTGCAGGTCTAGAATTTATTCCTGCACATCAACTAAAAGCAAAATATAATGTCACTGACGCTGCTGGTGATGAAGGGACTGAGTCAGAGGAGAATGATGGCTCTCTTAGTGAGGACAGCGATAGCTCAGAGGAATGCTTAAACTCTGACCTTGAAGACAATTCATCAGACATTGAAGATGAAGATGAAAGCAAGTCATATTTGAGGTTGGATGCTGAAAAGAAAGGAACTGAAATTCAGTTGCGCTCATTACAGCTAAAACAAAATACAACTTCTCTTCTATTTGAGAAATTGCGGGTTATTATACAATGTTCAAGATGTAAACATCTCACAGAATTAACCATTACTCATGGAAAAGTGATGTCCCTAGTTTGCGAAAAGTGTAGCTATAACATGCTGATAAGCTACCGACCATCTCTGGTTCACCAGTTTTCCTCTGTAATTGGTTACTTGGATCTTAAAGACTGCCAGGCATTCGACCTCATCTTTCAAGACTGTGTGATTGCAGCTTCCTGTCTTGGCTGCAGCAAACTAACAAAAATCAATGTAAGCATAGCGCATTTCGTGAAATTCATTTTTTTGTTGAGTTTTTTAAATTTAGGTATATTTTTCTTGAATATGTTTTCCAGAATCTGTTCTTTTAGTTCTAAGAACTTCATAAAGACAACTTTGCACTATGAAAGGGTAAGGAAGATTTTGAATTTAAAATGTTTGCATTACCAGACAGTCTTGAGCAGTATGGTGGAGATTTTAGATCTCTTTAATCAACAGTATAACTCAGATACTACAAGGTTGTTCGGATTAACTGGTTATTGTCAGTGGATCTGAGGTTGTGGTGAATGCAAGGGGGAGCAGTATATAAGAACATGCAAAAAATTAGAAGAAAATCTCCCAAGCATGAATTTGGCAAAATCTGCAGTAAAAAGCAAGATAAGCATGCTACCTTGAAAAAAAACATTATAAAAGTATAGTACTGCCATCTACCAGTAACTTATCAGTAACATTCATTACTTTTATAGTGTAACTACTTCTCATTACATATACCACAAGCGGAACATTTTCGCTGCCTTTCCAAACCGAACTAGAAGAAACGCCTCTTGCTCAAACGCTCACTAATTTCTGTCATCAAATGCGCTCCTTGTGCCCTGAAAGACACTCAGATTTTTTCACCTCCCTTACTGTCACGCTACCCCACTTTGTTATATTGTCTTGTCTCCTTGTACCACCAACTTTGGGTTTTTTTCATACTTGGTGGAACAACAAAGTTTGAGTATGAAGAAAAAAGGGGTAAGAAAATTATTCAACTGGTTCAACCAGGCCTGACTTATTTTAAATGTTTATAACTAATGAAACTGGGATTGAACTGGACATCATCTTGTCGATTCCAAATTTCACTGTATTAGGGATAAATTAAAACCTGGTCTTTTCTCTTTCAGGGCATGGTTTCTGGACAAATGATGGATAACTGGTGTCACGCTTGTAATGCACGGCTTAAATTTGCGACAGAATCTGTCAAATTTTATCATCTGGAACCATCCTCTATTGATCTGGGTAAAATATATATATATATACTGGTATATTATTCGATTGGTTATAAGCAGCAGAATAAGGTTATGAAAGTCGCAACTTTGTTCAGCTATTGCGTCCTTTAGGTCTATGGTCTTTATTGAAAATTTTAGACAGTTATGTGGGGAGTTAAAGACAAAATTAATGATTTGAACCTTTTCATGCCTAAGAGTCCCACTCAAAATATGGGTTAAATGCCTAGGTTTGCTCTAAGTTTATACCCTTCAATGCCTAGCTTAAGTAAAGGGAAATAACTACATTGCAAAATACTTACAATTTTAGATAGATCATTTCATGGACTAAATGTCATTTGATTGTAATCAAATAAATTGCAATATGTATGTAGCAGTAAATTATCTTTCAGAAAATATATAGTTTTATAATGTCTGAGGCATTATTATTGTCTATTTTTTTCCGTAATAACTAATCGTAGAAAAATAAGCACAAGTCATACTACTATAAGATTATTCCAAAATGAAAGTAAGTGGAAGCACCTAGTTTTCACTGTAAGTGTAAGTGATCACTATTCTCGCTCAGAGGGAGAATATTGAATGTATTGCAAAATGTGGTTAATTGCTGCAGGATGTGATCAGATGCATTGAGTCGCAGTAGCTTCCTCATGGGCATTCTGCATGGACGAAAATCGACTTTGACAAATATTGAGTACTCTATTGATATTTTATTAGGTACCCACTATCGATGGATAGTCAATATCGATGCTAGGAGAAAAAGACTACTGAAACTACTGTTATTGTTATGAATGAAAATTAACATTGTTACCTACCTTTTCTCTCTCACCTTTTCTTCTCTGGCCATTACCCCCTCTATCACGCGTACGCCTGAAGTATGACAGCTGTAGAAAATCTATTTTCAATATTCAACAAGCCTAAACAATGCATAAAGTAATTGAAATCTTCATCAACAATGGCTTTTTTTTAAATGTTTCTCTCGTATAGATTGCTATTGAGTATTAAGAAACCACTATGGGATACTGTCAGGAAAGAGTTATGGTCCAAAATCCCACCAATTAAAATGTGTGATGGCAAGGCATATTTTGTAAGAACTTCATGTGACAGGAAAGTGTTAACTGCTGTCATGTGAATTCACACAGATCACATATTTCATTTTTGTGTTTTCTTTTCTTTCTTTTTTTTGACTGTAGAAAAAGGTCATGTTGAAGTGGTCCATAGTAAAAAGAAGAAGCCTCCAAAAAATCCTGCCATCAGGGAAGGATATCCTCTGCCTGAATTTGGTACCTGCAAGCACTACAAACAGAGCTACAGATGGCTACGCTTCCCCTGCTGTGGAAAAGCTTATCCCTGTGATGTTTGCCATGACAGCAAAGAGGATCATGAGATGACAATAGCTAATCGCATGATTTGTGGCCACTGTTGCAAGGAGCAGGTGTGAAATCATTTTTTTTAGTCCTTTTTCCCTTTTCTCACTGCATACCTTATTTTTTTTCTATATTATTCTCTTTACTGCTCCATAAAAGTGCAAGGTCTGATTCTGACCCAACAAATTTAGAAAAACTTTAAAGTCTATGTGTTCTTATGCCAGATAAATCGTATTTCAATTCACTGAAATCTGATTAATCTGGTACGCTTAAACCTTGTTATACCGCTGTTCTTGCCTACCGCCAATTTTGGCTGTGGAACAGTTCAGCCACTATGTAAAAATACCAAAAACCTTGTTATACTGCCATTTACCAACATGTTGTGGAGAACATTTATGACTTGCGTATCATAAATACTTCTCGTTGTACCGCCAGCCTAAAATTGTGTAGTAAGCTAAACCTGATGTTCAGCCGGTAAGGAATATAAATCGTCACTTTTCACTCTTTCAGTTAACAACACTAGGCTCAGTTAATTCGTTTTGCCATTGGGTCACTCACAGTTCAATTCTAACTCCCCGTGATGACAGCAAAAATTTTTGTTACCCATCATACTAGGCTCCTAGCTACCCCACAGCCACATCTACGTGACAACAAAGTGTGTATGGCTTTTACACCGCTTTAGCCGCTCTCTCTCTGGCGGTAGTTCTTGCCCAGCGTGTGCCTGTCAAGTCACTGGACAATTGTAATCTGTTGTAATGATAATGATGATAAGACCTCGCAGTTCAGGAAGCAGAAGATTGCTGGCCGTGAACTTGTGATTGAGACAGGCACTTTTCGCCAACTTAGTGTTTTTCCCACACCAGCGGTATAACAAGGTTTAAGATTTTAGTGTCCTTAGATTTGAAATGGTTTATCTTTGAATCTTGGAATTCTTATATTACATACTTTCTTAAAACATGTGAGATTCCCTTCATACCTTTAAAGGCAAGCTACCATAGGCAACACTGAAGCAAGTGTATGTTCTGTGTCAGGATAGATAAAAGGGGGGAATGCAATATCTTATCTATTAATAGTTTGTTGCATCTCTACATTAGAATACGCCGCATCATGACCACAAATATCTATTAATAGTTTTGCATCTCTACATTAGAATACACGACACCATGATGACATGCTTTTGCACAGGTACATGAATGATTAGAGTAGACTTATAAATATTTTCCTTCCAACTCCAATATTCATAACATTTTTAAGACAGAGAGTTCAATGTAAAGACAAGTACTAGTATATATGTCACTCTATATTATACACAGTATTAATATTAAAGGGTTGAGTGTGTGTGTGTATGTTTCATACTTTTTACCCCTTTTTTATACCGGTATTTCAGAACTTTTCAGGCAAAGCTTGCACTTCGTGTAATCAGCATATGACCAAAGTCCACTCATCTCACTGGGAAGGAGGAACTGGCTGCAGAGACAAAATTTCTATGAGCAGAAGTGACCAACAAAAGTACAAAAACATGAACAAGACTCTGTCCAATCATAAGAAAAAAGTTCAGAGTTCTGGTGGATCAAAGAAAAAGATAACTAAGCTTAGACATGTATGAATGGAACTTACAGTTTAGATTATGTACTTATTTTTCTTTGTGAAGTTATGTCTGAAGAGTTATTTCAGACCTATTTTCAGACTACGTCATATTTTTCCTTTGCGTTTTAAAATGTTCACAATTTGGATAATTGATAGGAAATTTGTTTTAAATACTCTAGAAATATCTCTGTCACATATTCAGATCATCATGTTGGATTTTATTTTCTGCTTTAAATTTTTTTCCTTGTAATTGCAAAGCATATCCTTTTGAAACCTTTATTTTTAAGATAAATATTAAACAGTCTATATAAAGTGACCAGTGGATACATTGTGTATTAACAACTTTAAAAAAATGAAAATTCCTGATACTTGTGTAAGAATTATACTGGGGTCCTGAGTTGTATTTTTTTCATTTCATCACAGCTCCTGCATACAAACCAGGTAGTGTTATTATTACTATGTTGTCCCTTATAAGCTCACAATGGGCTTAAAAGGGTGCACCTATTTGTTACTCTTACAAAGAGAAAGAGGAAAGTATTCAATATCATGAGATGAATCACACACTTCACATTACATTTTCATGGATGGATTTCTTGCACATGATATAGTGTTGTCAAGTGTGTAATAAAAATGTCTGCTGTATGTATTGTGTGTCATTAGAAGCATTTGGAGGTTGTTGTTTTTTTTATGCAGTGGGCATTGTTATAAATCATCACTGGAGCTTTTACACACATCGCCTCTGTCCCAAGCGAAAATGCTTGTTACAGTACTCCCAATTTCTTGCTATTCCTGATTTCTAAGAGAATAAATCATTTTGTTACCATAAAATTGAAATTATGTGGCATTTTATTCTGTCCTGGTGTTTGGCTGGTGCCTCTGGTTGATGATACTTCTGTTTCTTCTCTTTTGGCTTCCCCTTTCATCTTACTTTTTCCATCACTCTCTTGTGCTCCTGCGAACCCATGCTGTCATTGTTGGCTGTCATGTAAGCAATATGAGCTACATAAAGATTTTTATCAGGATCTCAAGCAACTTGCACTTACGATGTGTTTGTTGCTGATCTTTGATAAAAG
>JAUEKZ010175068.1:0-14335 GCA_031471865.1 Melibe leonina | reverse complement strand
CGGGCGGCATGGTTTTGCACCGCTTGGAGACGTTTAATGTCGTATTGGGGGAGATTTGACAAAAGGGAATTGCAATAATCAAGTCTAGAAAGAACGAGAGCATTCACTAAAAGTGAGGCAATCTCTATTGTCTCTCAAAACAGACAACAGTCTAGGATGAGCAGTAGAAGAGTTATAAAATAGCTGGGCACTCTAATTTGCATAATATTTATGTCAGCCAACTAGCTATTCTATTACTACATACTACACTCATGTTGAAGTACTGCAGTAATGCTTGTCTTTTACTTCATACCGTCCTCTCTCTCTTAGATGAAATAAACTTATACTATATTATATATCACAAGAACCTTGTTAATCTGTCTTATTGAAATCATGTATTCAAGCATTGTAACCACAATATCATAAAATCTTGTAAGTATAGTGAAACAAGCAAGAAAAGTTTTGGATGTAAGATGAGGTTTAGGTTTTAAAACTTAAGATAGCTTTAAATACCTTTTCAAATGCTGAAGAGTTCAAGTCTCCGTCATTCTTCATAAAAACTTTCATCACTAGGTTGCAATGTGAGTTTGCTCTGCTCTTATCTTCAACTGAAGTCTGCTCTTCCAAGTCCTTGGCATTCTGGAGAACAAACAAAAACCAAAACAGATACGTAATTGTTATAGAGAGTCCACTTCTAACCTTCTACAGTGCAAAACGGATATATCAACACTGCTTTTATAGACAGCACGCTTTTATCAAAATAGCACCAAAGCCTTGTTGTTTTTTGTTTGTTTTATACCAATAGATAGAGACCTTGTAGACTGACATAAATTTACCAGAAAACTGTTATATTGACATAGTGATCTATCAAAATTGACAATAACAGGCCTAAAATTGGCCATCTTTAGAATGATAGTTTGACCTGAAAACTGTGACATATCCAGGGGTGTTGTTTTTCCAGGGTTTTCAAGATGGTGGAAAAAGGAGCCATGGCGAGACCCTTGTACATAAAACAATGCCATGAACTATCTGTCTTGTCCATTTAAACTATGGGTTTCCATCCTCTCAAAACAGACAACAGTCTAGGATGAGCAGTAGAAGAGTAATAAAATAGCTGGACATTCTAATTTGCATAATATTTATGTCAGCCAACTAGCTATTCTATTACTACATACTACACTCATGTTGAAGTACTGCAGTAATGCTTGTCTTTTACTTCATACCGTCCTCTCTCTCTCTCTCTATCTCTTCCTCTAAGTAAGTGTCCGAACACAGGGTGCCAAGACATCAGGCTCATCTCCTACAAAGCCATTTGCACTCCACTTTGTCCTAGGATATAATTAACTTAATCTAGACCCACCCACCTGCCCAAAATGGGGTTGGGGAAGTAACAGCTGTAATAAACAGTGCTGAGGAAAGTGTTTACAAAATGATTCCTGGTATTCAGAAACAGATCACGAAGACTGACTTTTTTATGGTCTAATTAAGTGCCAACGTCGCAAATTTCAAATCAGCCCTTTTAATAGCAACCACACCATCCAGATTGACTTCACCTGTTGAGACCCCTCATTTTCCATTTGTTTCCCTTTAATTTTTTTGTAGGACTGATATATAAACAAGACACTTATATTGACATTTCCCTGTGATCCCAATATGTTGATATATCTGGCTTTGACTGTACTTTGTGTTGATATATATTTAGACTGCCACAGACAGTGATGATATGTTCAAATTGCACTTCATTCATTCTTATTCTTATTCTCCCAATTAACTGACTGACTCGGCTGGACTGAGTATTACAGTCTGTGTGCATTTCAATGTGGTCAATTGTAGACTCTTGACAGATACAAGATATTACAGATAAAAATGTGTTTTGTATGTCAGGAGAGAATGTGAGTGAGAGAGAATTGCTCAGTAATAACATTTGTTTAGAATGTCTAACCAGACATCATTAAAAAAAAGAACTTGATATAACAGGGAGATTTTTAAGCCTGTTTTTTGCAATTTCATATCTTGGTAATTTTGGATCTCAGACAAGAGATAGTGAGAATGAGACTAAAAGATAACTGCTTAGTTATTTCATTTTTAGAAGGTCTAAAACGTTAACATTAATAACATGATATAAGGGGCAGAATTCTTCCAACCAACCAGAGTATAAAGGCAGTTTATTGCTTGAGCAATTTCCATATCTTGGTAATCTTGGAGTTCAGACAAGAGATGGTGAGCAACTTCATTGAGCAAGAGAGCCTTCCCACCAGTCCTTATCATGGCCTCTTTTTTCCCTGCCACTCTGAATGCAGCTGCTTCCTCTAGAATATCCATATGCTCCTCCTTTGAACCTATTCATTAAATCAATAGAATTGTGCAAAAGCGTTTGAGGTAGATTTCATTTTGCTTTTAACCTATCAATGTGGAGGTTATTTCTATTCAAACTACTTACTAGGCATCAAAATCTTCAAAATTTGCCAGTATGTCTACCAGAAATTAGCCTGAAATACAGGCTTTTGGCATATATCAGTTCATTGAAATCTGATTTATCTGGTATAAGAACAAGTTAATTTTGAAGATTTTTCATGTTTCGGTTCCGTTAGAGACAGACTCCACTGTGAAAGGCTTAAATTCAATATGTACAATATCGCTATCAGAAAGTAGATTTGAAAACTTGGTAATTATTTATCATCCTCACAAATTAATCCCTATAACCTTCAATTCATTAGACCATTGATTTTGTAATACACATTTTACAATTTCATTGTAATAATAGTAACGATAATCATAATAGAAATAAATAACAATGAATAATAAATAATATTTGCGACTCAAATTCAATTGTTTGAAAAAGGAAAGAGTAGAAAACAACAGTTCTTGCCAGCAGTTTTCTAAATTAATGGACTAGAGGAAGACAATTAGTCATCAAAAGTAAATCATTTGGGCAACAAAATTTCTTTCTCTACATTTCAAACAATTGTTTATTACTCTATTGATATAATATTTTTCCACTATAAATCTTTTATTTTCACACACATCATACTGTTATCAGCAAACTTAAATATAAAAGAATTTTCTTTATCAGATGTTAAAATTAATCTAAAATTTAAAAAAAACATAAATGTCCATTTTCAAGATTAGTCACAATGAAAAAAAGATGTAAACGTCTATTTTCAAGATGGGTCACAAACCATTATCATTCAAATCCAAGGCCTCTCTCTTTGCTTGCAACTCTTTTATTCTGCCCCTTGCCTCATTTGGAGACATGAGGGCAGCAGCTTCAACAATTTCGTCTAGACCAGGGTCAAAAAGAAGTTTCAGCATCACCTCCCTTTCTTTGTAATGCCGACGTATCAAGGCTCGCAGGTATACAGCTTGCCACCCTGTTTCATCACCTGATAAATAAAATTACAGTTTTTTCACACTAAACTCTGAATGTCATATATTTAATATGAATGACATTTAAGTCAAAAAGTCAAGTAATTGTAACGAAGCTATCTAAATTGCAGTGGTGACAAATAAATAAATAGAATGGAGCAATAAAAAGCTATCCACCACACTTATTCTTTTCCCTAATCATTAAACTGATCCAACAGGGTTTAAGAAAGTGAAATTCAAATAAAGAAAAAAAGGAAATAAAGGGAGTGTCACTCAACAACTTTAGACTGTCTAGAAGTTTTGATAAACAAATGCTTTTTTTCCTCAATTCAAATTTTGCAATATCAGTATGCACTTCCAATACAAATTGTAATTAAGGATTATAAAAACCTTCAACGGGCGATATTTTCTCATCAGCAGGAGATCGCATTTTTTCATTGCTTGCCATGGAGTTTTGATAATTCAAAGCCCTTTTCTTGGCCAGATTCAATTGTTTCTCCTTGTCAGTCTTAGATCTGTTGCAAATAAATCACCAAAGATTTCATTTAAAAGGGTGATGAAAAATAAAGAAATAAAGAGCAAATTAACACACTTACACATGTTAATCCACTTTTTAGTTATTCTTGAATTGTTTGTCTCCTTTGAATGACTAGATTGTCAAAACACAAAAACTAATATTTCATCATTTATAAGTTGTAAGTATCTCCAAGTAAGTAATTTATTATCAATGTAAGGAGATGTCAAAACAAAAATATTATCAATATGCTTTGACAAAATAAAAGGACATTAGTGGGGGGGGGGGGGGATGCTAAAAATGTTTCTCTTTGTAGTATTCCTTCCTTCCTGACACTTAAAAGTCATCAATCTTATCATTACCTTCCACTTATAGCAGAGCTTATTCTTTCCAAAAGTCCCAAAAAAATCATTGCAGTTTCAAAATCTGCTTCAGAACTGGCAGCAAATTTTTCTACTGCCATACGAGCAATCTGGATACGCCTGTGTTTTCCTTTCATGGCTTTGGCCTCATCACTGTGGAGCCAGTTGAGGAGAGATTCTTGTTCATGATCGAATCGAGGTACAAGATCACCGAGGATGTTTATGGCAGGGCTGTCATTGGGGGGACGTGGTGAACCTGTTAATATAAAATAAAAGAGGTGTCACTTTGCCAGATTCACTTGATGAATCAAAATTTTTCAAAAGCAAAGTTAGAGTTGATTAACTCACTCAACCCTACAATTCAATTTCTGGGTCGTACGCTCTTCCTAAACCAAGTACAACAAGTAAAAAAAACTGTTTAGTTTGATTGTTTTGAAATTTCACAAAAGTACAAATTATTCTATTCACTTTTAGAGTGTAAAGTAAGAAAGATGTAAATGTAATCTGTTTTCTGAAAATATGCATAGAAGTACAAGCACTTAATAATGCAAACTGGATGTTTTGGGTTTGAGTTTAGTGAGTTGAATTGTATGTTCTGTAACAGTTGAGAGGGAAAATTCTAAATCAAATGAGCTGAAGTCATCACATTCCTGACTAATATTCTCCATTTCAAACCCCAAATCATGCCTCAATTCCTCATTTTTAATATTAAAAATCATTATATTCACTGTCACTATCATCATCAAGATATCATCTAAGATCTGTTGAAAAAGTATGTATGTGTCCACAAAAAAGGATTATTATTTCCTACTTAATCATCATCATTATTATTATTAGTGTTAAAATTATTTGTACTCACCAGCTGTAAATACTTTATCCTCTCCAATCAAAGAATTCAGAGAGCACAGAGCCTGATTGGTATAAATAATAATTTTGTACAGCTATAAAAATGTGAATTCATTTTATAACAAAACAAAAAAGAGCAAGTAAAGACCACAAAGTATTCAAAAAGAAAAAATTTTGAAATCATATGTATTTCTTCATCTAATAGCACAAAAAAGGTGCATAGAACTTTTGAATAGTATAAACGACCAAAAAGTTTAAATAATCTAAAAAATGTTTAAGATTTCTTAAAACCTTTTATTTCAATATTGCTGTGGTAAAAATAGAATGTGCTTTAAAAAGCATCAATTTCTTAACTTCCATGACAGTTTAAAGTTCTAACACATCATTACCCTACAGGGTTTCACGCTGTAATTATCAAATTGTTCAGAAACCAGGTTTTTCAGTAACTGACCCTGTTAATGGGAAATAGGATAAAGTAAACCAAAATCTTTGTCAGGGGAGAAATGAATTAAAATATTAGGCAATCATTACTGAACCACCAACATTCTGGCAAAAGGCCATGTTTAATTTAGCCTGACCTGTGAGCGTGGTCCAATCAGTTGGTCACACTGTCTTAGATCCCCTTCTCCTCGAATGCGCTGCTCCTCTTTGCGCATTTTAACAATTTCTTTCTGCTTCTCCTCTCTTGTTAAGCTAAAGATAGTCAAAATAAGATAAAAATTATATATTTATCTTCAATTTCAGCAGAGCTTTTTTCATTTTAAAATATTAAATTCCATCAGTTTAAAAGAAAATTAAGATACAACCAATTCACACAACAAAAGTCATTGGTTTAACTATCATGCTTCCCGTTATCATTTCTTGTAAAATTCTACAATTTATAACTGAATTATGTTAAAAGTAACTTAAGTTTGGAAAAAAAAAAATTCAGTTTCAGGTTAACATAGAGACATCAAAGCTGGTTATAATGAATGTACCTTTTCCATGCTGATCCCATCTTATCCTTCAAGCCAAAAACAAACACCTGATCTCTCATGGCCATGTACTTTCCGTCTAGGGCTTGAATGTATTCATTGTCATCTGCAGTCACTTCAAAGCAGCCCAGGAGGACAAAGGCAATGTTGTCAAAATGTTCATCTTTCATCGCTTCTATCTCACTCAAAACTAGCGTCAGTATATCCTTCATTTTCTGTGTAATAAAAAAGATTCACAACCCAAAGTATTAGACAAAAAATAATACATATGTCACAAACTCACCACATACATTAACAAAAAAGCATAATAGATAATAGCTTTTTGAGGTCCAAAAACCCCTTCTTCTCTCTAACACAAAATGTTAATGATAATTTTTTCTTTACAAACACAAATGTCTCATCAAAGTTACTAGAAGAGTATCATTGGCTGGCTTTAAACTTCTTTCAGATTATCACAATTCAAATTTTGGATTTTCAATTGATATTCAAATGAAAAAAGAACTGGTTTAAAGATCAAGAGTCCAATATCAAGCTATTTTGTTCACTTTCTAAATGCAGGTCCTTTAGAGCCTAGAAGGACCTTGATTAAGAGCTGAACAAAGTTTTTTCTGCAAGTTGTGCACAAGTTAAAGTAACTGCCGTCCTAGGCAGAAGATGTTGGTCCTTTACATATTATTAATTTAGGTCAGTGCCTCTTTACAGTTGCAGGCTGTTAAAAAAAAAAACAATGGAAGTAAAAGTGTGCTTTTATTGAGTAGCATTTGATTTTGTAGGAGTAGAGAACCTTGTATCTCATTATATCAGCAAATGACATCACAGAAGTGTTTTGATTTTTTTTTAATGTTGATTATTTCCTATCACATTATAGGGGAAAAGTATATTATACATCCTCTCTTTTTTTTTCTGAAAACTTACCTTTGAATCTACCTCTTCAATCATTTTCCAGAACTCAGTCTCTTGTCTTTGTTGCAAGTCAGACAATATGGCTATCTTAACAATCTCTTCTCCTGCATTGTGCTTGGTTGTCTCAATCTCATTGAGTCTCTCTTCATAATACAATCCAATTGCTGATTTTTAAAGAAATGAAAAAAGAAAGACAATTTTCAAGCTTGTGAGCTTATTAAAAGAAAAAACATACAGATATTGTAAAAAGTCTCTTAAAAGAAATAGTGACATATAATGCAAGGACCTGCAGCAGCAAGATCAACCAGAAATCAAAAATACATGTTGCTCTATTCCAAATTTCAAAATCATACTCAAAGTATCTCATTGATTAGAAAATATGATAGGATTTAAAGTTTTTTTAAAAACCTTTAGTGTAGCACTATGCAATAATGCCAGGTAGACTTATTCTGGTAATGGGGGATCATTTCACTATTGCTAGAGCATACCTCAGTAACTAAAGAGCTCAAAATGACAGTCAGTTATCCTTCATGTCACAGATGTGCACTCACTATCTTTGTTGCTAATGTATATTAAAGGGTATACATTTTTTTTCTCAAAGTGACACAACAGAAAAATACAGTCAACTGGGAACTTAACAAAATGCTTAAATATCTATTTCTTCCATGAAAGATATCAATATTTCCAATATTGTAATTGAAGTGTACCTTCAAAGAGTATTTTCTGATTTGCCTGAAGATCTGTGCCATTAGCAGATTTCCACTCGACCCTTTGATTGCGTAACATTCGCAGACGACGCTTTCTCTCATTGTGGCTTTTCCCAACTGCAGCTTCCAAAGATTTTCTGCTTTCAGGGCCTTGCAGAAAATTAATCATAGCCTGGAGGATATTCATAAACACTATGAAAGTCACATGTCTATAAAATGTTATCTGCTGAGTTAGGATTGCTAGTAAAACCTTCATGATATTGCATGCAATTATAACATTTTACAACAAAAATGAAATCTTTTAATGATATTTCATCCGAATACATTTATTTTTCTAAATAAAAAACATGATGGCCATAAACGCTAAAACTAACACCCCTCAAATATATTACAAAGGCCAAATAGCACTTTCTTTGTAAGGGCTTCATGTGTTTTGCCAGTAATGAACGGACAAATCAGATTGCGTGATATCATCACACAAGTAAGGGCTGATGACCTACTATGTAGCATACTTCATGGCTGCCTCTTAGCTAGATCTGATATGATATGGGTTAGGACGATGTTTTAGTTAATCACAGGGATTTCAAGGAAATTTCAGATTTAAAAAGAAAAAGCTTAATATTTTTCCAATTTTTCCAGTTCAATAGACTTGAGCTGGCACATTGTAGATTTTGTTTTGTCACTTAATAAGTGGAAAACCAATAATTTTTTACCTGAACAAAGTGACGTACTAAAACGTCAACTGAAATGAATACAGGGTAGAATGATTTTTCTCATTAGATGTTCTAATCAGATTCATTGAAAAACAACTCTGCAACTATTATTTAAAAATAGTGACTTGCAAGGAATTGTGTACCACGAAACCAGTCGTTCAGCTGACTCAATTTGGTCACATGCTAAGTGCGCATGTTGATATTGATAGATCAATCTTCACTTTGTCCTACAGGTAGAAGTAAAATGAAGTTTGAACATACCTCAACTCTCGCTATCATTTCTTCTTCAAATAAAAAAAAAACAAAGATGAATAATAACCTCTCTTTCATAAAAATGTTTTTGATCCATTTGCTCAACCAACTGGACTTTGAGATTCATTGAGTTCATCTCTTTTAGAGCATCCAAGTCAGGGGGAGCTGTAGATCTCCGTATTGGCTTATGTCCTCTTCGACCATCGAGACGGAGATTTGAGAGTGTTTCTGATCGTTGGCGATCCCAGTCAAATCTGCCAAAAATAAAACACATGTGTAACAACTACAATTACAGTTATGCAGGTACAACATACTATGATTATGAGTAAAAAAACAAAAGACAGGAGTTGTAAAAAATAGGCCTTCCAAACATAAAGAAAGGAAAAAATAAGATTTAACTTTAATTGGACTTCACTCTTCAGCATGTTTCATTTTAATTTCTTGAATTCTGCTTTGTCAAAGAAAATCTTAAGACTTACTTATCAGGTTTATAGGACTGTTTTCTTTCAGCAATTCCAACACTAAGACCAGCAGATGTAATTTCATTTTCAATCTTCAGCAGTCGCAGTTCATGAAGAAGATGCCAGTACTCTTTTGAAAGGGCAACAGAACTCTTTTCATTGTGAAGAGAAGAAAGAATAACCTCCCTTTCTGCTTTGTGCCTCAGGTGTAACTGGGCAAGAACGTTGCTGCAATTTGATGAGCCTGATGCGAAAACAAATATAAACTCGTCAAATTTACAAAACTTGGCAATGGCAACTAGTTAAAATTTGGCATTGATAATATGATCATTTACAAGCAATACAACTTTCTTCTAATATTTCTCAGTAAAATGTACTCCCAAAAGAGATTGTTACAAAAAACAAAAAAACAAAAAATTATAAGTTTGCTCTGAAAATACATTTAGCCTGACATTTATATTCTGTCTTATTCCTTATGTCAAAGTAAAGGAAGGTTAAAAAATTTATGATGTTTTTTATGCATGTCTCAAAAGTCTTTTGAAGTGAAATGCCCACCTTCTGTGACTGCTTGGTATTTTGAATCCAAGACACTGAAAATCTCCACACTGCTCTTGCCACTGCGCTCCAGCTCTTGTTGCATGCTTTCAAATTCACTCTTTCTTCCAGTGTCAGCATCTTTCAAATCTCCAAGCATCCCCAGTAAAGTCAAAGGAAGAGTAACTCTAGAACCTGGCAACTCATAAACTCTATCTTCCAATGCTCGTTCTTTCATCAATCGGGAAAGAGACCGCTTTATTTGATCAAACACTTCTGCCTTTTCGGAATCCATATCTGATTTTTAAAAAAGGATGTTATTTGTCAAAAATTTCTTTTTAAAAAAAACAGATCTGGTTTAGAGAAAACTGATAAGACAATACCAAGAACGAAAAAAAAAGGAATTGAATGAATAAACTTGAGAAATGTATTTAATAAAAAATAAACCCATAAATAAAACGACAATAATTCAAATGTGGATGTATTCATAGAAAAGACTCAACTTGTTAATGTCTAAAAAAGAAAGACTTGAATACTTTATGAAACTGCTTTGCAAGTATTTGAATTATAAAATAATATATTCATATTGAAGACATGCATTGAAACATAGCATCATAAGTATATTGCCTTACTTGCTGCATAGGATGCCATTTCTGTCACTACTTTATCTTGCATCATTGAATACTTCATATCAAGAGCATCAAGTACGTCATTAGTGGACACTCCATCTCTTTGTCTGAGTTTATCTCCATCCATGTCAGTAACGGTGCGACCATCGTCATGGAGCATGGCCTCAAGACCCTGAGTTTTCCATCTTAAAGAAATGTTTACGGTTTGGATTAAAAAAGAGAGGTTGAAAAAAATAAAAAGAGAAAAAATAAGAGGTAAAAGAAAAGAGAGAGAGATGGGGAAAGAGACAGATAGATAGAAAGAAAACAAAAGGGAAAGAGAGATGAGAGAGAGAGAGAGACAGTAGGAGGGAAAGAAATAGAGCTGGGGAAAAGGAGAAAAAAGCAGAAGTTGGGAAAGAGAGAGATAAATTCAGAAAACGATATATATAAAAAGGAGGGAAGAAGGTAAAAAGACAGAGTAAGGGTGTGACGCTTAAACATTGGAAAAGATAGAAGAAGCTAGAGAATGAGGGAAAGAAAGATTGGTCAAGAGATACACATGTTGGAATATTTAACTCACATGTTCAGTTTTCTCTTGGCAAGGTACTCTGTCTCTTCATTCTGTTTCTCTTGTTCTTTATTTTCAAGCTCTTCATTGGCCTGTAGAGCAAAACAAGTTTTGATAAAGTTATTTAGTTTGCTTACAGCAAAGAAGTTATGATCCCATTTCAAACCTCATAACTTATATTTTCTTTCTCTTTATATCAACTTATACAAAAGAACATAGACTTGATCAATAAAGAGTTGAGTCAGTAACTGCGCTAACTCAATCCTGCATGAGGTAGGGTTGAAACTTTGCACAATCTCTAATCCCTAATTCCCATTCCCCACTCTCTCTCTCTCTCTCTCCGTTTCTCTCTCTCTCTCTCTCTGCATCTCTGTTACCCCCTCTCTCTCTCTGATTCTGTCCTCTTACCTCTCTCTCTCTCTCTCTCTATCTCTACCTATTTGCTCCCCCTATTTCTCTATCTCATTCTCTCTCTCCCTCTCTCTTTCTTTCTCCCCCTCCCTATTGGCCTGTCAACTACTCAATGTCTAATATTTATCCTTTAACTTGTTTTGAAAAAATAACAGCAGCGCTTTTAAGTTTTTACAATAGCTAACAGTGATATCATTCTAACAATAATTACCAAAAAGAACTTAGACTCATCCAGCTCCTTAAGTTCATATTCAAGCTGCAACTTGTTAAGCCTATCTTCCTCTTGTTTGATCTTCTTTTGGGAGCAAGGTTTTCTTTTCAATGGAATGTTGCATAACCAGTAGCGAATTTCATCATAAAAGACCTCTCTCCCTGTAAAACAAAGTGACATTGGAGAGTGAAATGATAATTAACAGTTTCTTACATATCATTTCAATGAATTATCCTTACCAATGAAGTTAAAACAGCAATACAGATTGAGCTTATTAAAAAAAACCACTCAAACCTTTTAGTTTGGAAGTCACATACCTATTGATTTGCAAAAAAATTGTGTTGAAATTGATAATAAAAATCATTGATCAAGGTAAGAAATATCTTAATCACTAAAATGGAGAGGAAAAAAAAGATTAACAATACATAGTATAAAAATTATTGTTACATTTTATCAAAAGTAATAAAAGTGCACAATATCAAACAAACCTGGGTGTTCTCTTGACTTAAGAAAGTCATGCCAAGTTTCGAGTTGGAAATGATCTGCATGGTATTCTTGAAAGAGCAAAAAAGCACTTGATAAAGGAATGTGATTATCCCCATTTGTATCCAAAGCTTGAAAGTCCCAATAAGCCTCAAGATCTGTATTATTTTGTCTTTGAATCTGACAAAATACATCAAAATGAAAAGAAGGAAAAGTGAGTATTTCAGGTTACAAAGTTTCAAAACTTAACCCCATTATCACTTTGATCATAAAAAAAGTAAATAGGAATAACTGATCTAATGCACTTCCTTATACATAATTTGCTGAATGATACTTTGCCCCGCATAATACAGTAGATTAGATATCCCAAAGGTGGGGAAAAGAAAAGTTAATTGTGACAGGCATGAAAAAGACAAAGACAAAATGACATCATCAACGTTTTGGCCTAAGACCTTCAGGAGAGACAACAAAACAAAACAAATTAATACATACAACAAGAATATAATAATGAGTCTATATACTAATCTCTTATCAATATAAAAGATAGGGGATGAGCATATAGACTAATATATAATATTCATAAAAAAGCTCAGCTTTTTCCTGAATTTCTAATGATCAATCTTTAAGGTAAATGCCCTACTCACACATAAAGAGAACTGTAATTTTTATATAACCTAAAGAAAAAGCACTTCCTTTTTTCTTCTAACGTCATTCATATTACTCCTTAAAATCAACTTTCATGGATCATTTCAACACGCCCATACTCACTTGCATCTGTAAACTTTTCTCTCTCCTTTAAATTGATTGTTATTGTTCCTTTTTCTGTCTTTTTACTTTTATTATTTGAATATAGGAAAATAGAAAAACACATACCTCTTCCAAGACGTTGAAGAATTCTTCTTTTGAAATTTTATCTGCATTTGATCCACATATCTTTTCCATTGATGGATACAGAATGTCATATTTGAGTTCAGTTTGAAGTACATCCTCATAAAATTCCAGAATTTGTTTCCCAGTGACATAGCCTCTCTGCGCTCTGTCGAGCTGATCAAAAACTACGTTAAAATCGTTTAAACCCATATTGAATCGAGGTATTTCAGAAAGGTTAATTTAATAATGTAAAATTTAATTTGAGGAGTTGAACATGGTTTCAAAGTAAGAATCTTCTAACTTAGGAGTAAGCTCATCGAGATCGACATATCCGTCGAGATCCACCATATTGTTTACATGTATCTCCGCAAAAAGTGATGACGTCATGGAGAACATCTTGTTTTTAGGAGGAGAGATAATCTGTGTAATCGTTCAATCCTAGTTTCTGTTTGTAAGCCAAGCTGAAAGCTGTCCTTCGTTCTTTGACTATCCCCGCAACAAGTAAACGTGCTGGCCTACTAGCTACTGACTCTATCCAAGTCAAATCCTATCTTGTGGTTAGATTTAGTAGATATTGGAATCAGCCAGGATGGTGAAAGCAGCTTGTAGATCTCTTTCAGATTTCTCTAAAACTTTGTATAACGACCCGTTCAAATGGTAAGCTTAATAAAATGACCAAAATCAAGGTTAAAATTAGAACGTCTTGACTATTGTTGTCATATTGCAGGGTTGTGGTAGGAGGGACAGGGGAATAGAGAGTGCAGGGCTTCAAGTGAAAGATGTGCTTGTATGTGTATGCAACCAGAAAGAAAAAAAAGGCAAAAGGTGCAAATATTCCCAGAGTCCAATAACAACTGCTGTTTGGGATGTACAAATTATAATTGCTTATATTCTGAAATGGTGTTGGGGATACAAATCGATTCCCAGGGGGTGTTGCTAACGCATACGTTCCATCGAGAGTAAAATTACTAAAATTGCCTAGATTCTATGACAGATTCTCTTAACAAGAATTTTCAAAGATTCCCCAGAAATGATTTTTTTCACTTTTTTTAAAGAGGGATGTGTTTTATTGGAAAGGGAATTTCTTCATGCAGATTTCGAATTATTACTTAAGCTCTTTGTTTCACACGAAATAAACAAAAGGTGGATAAGCCTTTTGTGAAATTCACATTAAGATCTATCTTAATGAGAAATTGAATTTCTGCTTTTCAGCAGTTAATATGGATTCATATTGAATGCAGGGGTCTAGTCTCTAAAGACATGCAATAATACTGTACTTGACTAGAGTAGAATAGGGGAAGTTCGCCACCCCACGCCAAGTCTCACAATGGCTTATTAAAACTTTGAAAATATTTAAATTTTGTCAAGGAATTTCAATGAAATTGATTTTAAATTACAGATAAATGAATAAAGAAAGCTATCAAAACAAAAGATGATAAAAAGTTATGTAACTGTGAAGACAATCGAAAAGAATGCTCTGGGCTAACTTTGCTAGAGGGGATGGGGAACTCCGGTATGACCCAGATAATTGTTGGCACTGATTGATAGGTGTCAAACGTCACGTCACTGC
>JAUEKZ010174846.1:0-14336 GCA_031471865.1 Melibe leonina | reverse complement strand
AATATCACACTTTAGGGACTGTTAAAATAACTGTTGTTTTTACATGATTTTGTAATGTGTCCACCCTCATGCTTTAGACTAGATCCGCCACTGGTATCTACAAGGAGTTGATGTTAGTCTGTGGGTACACTGCAGGAGATTTGAAGTGGAGTGGGTGAGGCGAATTGAAGTGAGAACATAAACTACAAAGATATTGAAGTGTGGGGCCATTTTGCTAGCCAAGCTAAGCTAAGAGAAGTTGTGGTTCATCCAGCCTGCTGTGTTTTAAATCTTCCGCAGCGTGGTCGCAGATTAAGACTAACCCTTTAAGAGGAATCCATGGCAAGACTCCAACACCTTCCATTTTGCATGCCTGAAAGCATTCCAGCTCCGACCATCTACTCAGCAAGTTGTATTGTTGCTGTGGGTAAATGATAAGATAATATGTGGATGGTTTGAGGATGGCAATGATGATCATCTTGTTATCAATGATGATGAAGATGATCATGGTGATAATGATGATAATAAAAAAACCAATAATAATAGATGTAAAAGTTTCAATAGGGAACAAAAGTACAAAACCTACCATACCATGAAAAAAATGTAGAGAATGTTGCGCGCGTTGATAACATAAACAATCATTTTTATCCTCGTACACAACCAAAAAAACCCCCCAAAAAACCCAACTAATTTCCAAAGTGAATGACTGAAATTGGAAAGTAATGGTGTCTTACACAAATGAATAAAAAAAAGAGCATTTTAAAAATGAATTACAATTTTTGTAATAATCATCATTATTACTAACATCTTTATTAACCCAATCCATTCCAAACATTTCTTATACTTTCTTTCTGAAATATACAAACAATATTCAAAGAGGCCATTTAACACAGTGGGAGACAACTGAAGTTAATGCAGTTCCGTTTTTCTCTCTCAAAGGAGATGCAATTGAAGTTGTTTAATGTTTTCTAAAACTAAAAAACCAAGAGAAATATTTATTTCATGATGCCTCAAAATATTGTGGGTTATTTCCCTTGTTTTGATATTTGTATCTCTGAATGGTTTTCTTATGACATTTTCCGTATTTTGTCAATGTCACAAATTTCTCATTTGTTTTCAAATTGAATTACCACATGAAAAAAATTGCAAACGTTCAGAAATTTTTTGTTGCTACTGTGTATCCTTATAATTCCAAATCTTACAGTTCTAATTCTGTATTGTCTACTGGTTAAAGAAAAGGTTTGAAATGAAACAAAATATAAAGAAAAGAAAATTTCAAACCTGTAAAGTCACAAATGGGTTCAAACCCAGGGATTTACTGGTGTCAATAATTTTTTGCATTTGCCATCCAGTCACATTGCTTGCTCCCACATATCGTACTTTACCGCAGCGCACCAAGTCATCAAGAGTTCGTAAAGTTTCTTCAATTTTGGTAGCTTCATCCCAGCAATGTGTCTGTAAGAAGATACAAAAATTTTCCTAGTGTATCTTTTTTTTAAAAAAGGGCTACAATAAAATGTATTAAAGAAAGTCATAACTAATCACAAAGTGAAAATCTCTCAATAATAACTTTGAAATTTTTTTCAATTTCAACCTATTCTTTAGTGAAAAGTATTTATATATTTATTTCAGGCAGACAATTGAAACTCATGAAGTTGAAAATGGAAGCTGTGTGCACCAAAAAAAAGAAAAGAAAAATAAGTAGAAGATATGTTTTTATATTTGTCAAACATTTTATTGTTCTCTCAGCAGCTATGTCAAATTACCATCTAGGGGTTAATGAGAGGATGGATTAATTAAAAGAGCACATAGACTAAGACCCACTCATTAATGTTTAACAAAGAGATAATTTACAAAAGAACAAAATGTCATCACTCAAAAGGTTAACAAAGAGAAGATGATTTACATTTAAAAAAACCCATTACCAATACCCCTCACAAACACAAAAGAGAGAAGAATAAACAAAGAGACTAATGCTGCCACCCACAGCATGCATTATGCTTTAGGAAGACCCAGGATTTTCAACAGCTCTTTGTCTGCAAGAGTATTCACTCCTTCTATATAGCAAGTTACCCTGTAGTTAGGCAACACAAAGTAAAACATGGAGGACAACCACATGTCTGTTGGCACAACAAGCAGAACCATAACTAACAGTAACAACAAAATACAAAACAGCAGTGTGTGTATGTGTGTTAAAGAGAGCACCAGAGAGAATGCTGAAAAAAAAAAAAGTTGATTGGTGAAACCAGAAGAGAAAAAAACACAGGTAGAGCCCACCCACCAGATCCTTTTTATTTAGGTAACCATTAGCAGATAGGTGGCATTTAAATTTCCAGTGAGGAGCTCAAATGGATACCATAAAACATTCTTACGACAACAAAAAAGCCAACAAAATAGTGAGACGAAATGAACAAGAAAAGAAAGCAAAATGAGTTAAACTGATACCTGGTATAGGTCAACATAATCTGTGTGGAGACGATTGAGGCTTTTGTCAATGCTAGCAGTAATGTGACGTCTGCTTAGCCCAATATTATTCACATTTTTTTCAATTCCCATGTTGGCTCTGACTTTTGTTGCTAAAACAATATTTTCTCTTTCATTTCTGAAATTAAAGTAAAATTATTAACATCAAAATCAGTATTGTCTGTTTATTTTAATGATGAAACTGGTTGTACCTATCTCTTTTTTGTTGTAAAAAACAAAAGCTACTATAATGCATTATTTTAGACTAAAAACAAATTGAAAAATGAATTTTAAATGATCATTATTGCTAATATTCAACAACTGATAAGTTTGTCTACTAACTAATTATAGAAAAAGCAAAAGAAGATTTCAAAAAATCAGCTTTAATGTTTCTTCTGTACAGTAATTTCAGCCAAAGAGCACAATCTAACTAAGAACAAAAATAAGGTTTTCCCAGGAAATGAAATTTTTCCTAAGTAAATTAACCAAAGACCACCCCAAATTTGTTAATGAACATGTTTGGAACAGAGATGGCTGGTCAAAGGAAGAACATCTATTAATGAAATCAAGTCTGATCTTTTCACAGTGTCATAAACCTAAAATGTTCTTGTTGAAAATGTCTGATTAAAAAAATATAATTCACACTTGTGTACCATAACATCTCTACAAGAGAATATTCATTTTCAGAATAATGAACACACAATAAGATTAAGCAACACATTTCACCTTTCAAGCCAACGTCCAATTATCTCTTCTGAGACACCATTGTTGTAAATATCTGCAGTATCCAAAAAATTTCCTCCAAGCTCAACATAGCGGTTCATGATTTGGTGTGACAAAGCTTCATCGCAGCTATTCGCAGGAGGTGGCTAGCAAACAAAAATTCTCTTGTGAATAAGATAAATAATGGGTAGACGCGAACTGATTTAAAAAAAAAAGGAATTACCTTGAAAACAGAATTAGGTAACATTTTTTGCTACGAGCCACCATTTATTAATTTTATTATCTTTTCAAAAAAACATTTGAAATTGTTCGTTTTATAAAAAGTTTTTCTATTACAAATATCCTTATCCAAGGCATTGAATAAAAGGCAGCGAAACCAGCAGAATTACAACACCAGTTCCACCCATTACAGTTCGCCAAAACACTTACAACAGACAAAAACACACAATCTGTGTATTGCAGTCTTGCAGTTGCTGAAAGTGGGAACTATTGCAAGGTTATACAGCCTGTATTAAATGCCTCAGTTTTAACATTTATTCGTCATCCTAGCTTCGACACAGAGATTAAGACAAGGGATCCATAAAACAAGGTACCCCTAGTATGTGTGAAAATATGAAAAGAAATTTCAAGTTGTAACATTGAGTTCAAACAGGTTGCTTATATAGAAAGTCAACTAGCAAAATTAACCGACCACTCATCAAACAAGTCATACTATCCAATAGCAGAAAAGAGCAATATTCAAGATGTTTGGTTTAATACATTAATATTTTTCCAGGGTAAACAAAGATGTGCTTTTGGTGCGGGTAGAAAAGGAAAGGAGAATATGATTGTTTCTTCCAGTAACTGGTTATAAAAATATTGAGATCCAGTTATAACAGACAACCTGTAATTGTGATAAAAATGCTAATGCCATCATTTTTTACCAAATCAAAACATTCGTGAATTCTAAAACTGTAAACGTCTGATATAAAAGCTTACATATTAAAGACTAAGTAACAGCTAAAAAATTTCAGTTCGCTTTTGACTTGAGCTTGGTTTCTTAATATGAAATTTCAATTATGCCATTCCAAAATTGAAAACCATACCAAGGATATGATTTTGTTTTTGGAGTGTAACGCTGGATTTAAATTTTCATGCACATTTTTGCCTTTTATGAGAATGGACGGCAATCCTATTTTTATCCCCACTTCAATACCTTTGAGGCAGGCTTGTAAAAACTGCATGATATTTTGTATCGTGCTATGATGAGGTTGGTTTCCCCTTTACATTGATAGGATGCGTTTGGCTTTACATTTCGTTGCCATTGTTATTGTGTATGTGTGACATGTTTGAAAGGACAATGAATCCGGGTACCTGCATCAACCATTCATTTTCATGTTGATAACTTTCAGTAATGACAGTAAGGTGGGGAGCAGGCACTGGAAATCACAAGAAATGAGTCAAACTTGAATTAATATGCAGTGTAGAAATGAGACAAAGCCGAAGAAAAACATTGACTAGAGGGGGATCGAACCCGAGAGCTAGTTATGGCCCCTATCACCTGGCTGACAGCACGAGTGGTTAGCTCGCTGTGTCATACTAGCGATAGGTGTCGTAGCTGTGTCCCGAGTACAATCCCCACTCTTGTCTATTTGTATTTTTCTGTTTTTCCATTTTTATGCTTTCTTTGGCTTTGTCTTGTTTCTGGCACTATATATTATTTCAAATTTGACCCATTTCTTGATAATTTTTATTGGATACTGGCTAGACGCATTGACAATTTTGTCCCTCTCAAATATCATTTTTAAATTCACTTGCACATTTAAAAAAAAAGACAGAATAATAACTCACTCGTATCATTCCAAAGGTCATAGTTCCAAGACATAAACTTGAGACCTTTATGCCTGATTTACCCAGATATTTGTACTCCATATTAGCAGTTAGCTGATCTTAAGGTCAACTGTGGAAGAATGAAAACATAAAATACATAGGTAAAACCATGCCAATATATATTTACCTATTATATAAAAAGGCAGTGGCAGAATACGCCAGTAAAAAGAAATGGTTAATTGACTGCATTAATCCTAGAGATGATAAAATTGATAAAAATGTTGACCAAATTGAAAAAAAAGAAAAGAAAAAATGATCTCAGTACGTTAACACTAGCCCGATTTAAGCGTTCAATGATGAAAAGAAAAGCCATGAATAGGCAGAATACATTTAACCAAAGTAACTTCCATGGATCTTTGCCACTCCCTGTGGACTATATCTGCCACATGCATCTTTCTCTATTTCATTCCACACCTTTCTCAATCTCTTGACATCTGCCATAACATTTCTCCTCCAACATATTTTTGGATTACTTCCCTCTTACCCTGGGGAGTCCAAGTAAAGGCTTGGTTGGAGGTTGCCTTAGTGTCCATTTAAAATTTGCCTTTAGAGTCTAAATAGAGGTGGATTGGAGACAGATGCTCAACCAAGTACAGGAATCTGAGCATTGAGTCTAATAAAACCATTCATTTCAGTTAGATACAAGATACCAATCAGCCCATTTGTGTGAAGCTTGTTTTGATCCCTTTAAGTTATCATGATCACATCTCTGTGCAAACCTTTAAGAAATTACAAACATTTTGGCGAACGATTATTTTCTTTTGTTGGTCCATTGTTTTGGAATAATCTGCCTGTCTCTAGTCTATTAGAGAACAAAAACGATTGACTTTTTAAAAAAAACAACTTAAAACACACATTTTCTGTAAAGCATAACCAAGTACTTTGAACTGTCTACTCCCTGTGTTATGCCTATCCTGTGTACAAATTAATTATTTACTCATATTTCCCCATTGCTTTTAGAATGTGACTTGCTTTGAAGATGTATAATGTTGCATGTTATTTTTTTTAACATTATTTGCAATTTGTAAAAGCGCATCGAGCACTTTGGTGGAAATGCGCTCAAAAATACCATCCATTATTATTATTATTATTATCACACACAGAAAAAATTAGTTTCATTGACCGAAACTCTTATAACTATAGACTAGAGGTCTAGTGTTTATTGCTCCTAATCGTTTAATAGAACATTGGACGATCCTTAATCAAACTTCCGTTCAAATTGTTCTTTATAAATCTTTCGGGCCACCATATTTAAATATTATAAACACAGAAAGCACACAAAACATACCACCACACTCAAATTCGGGGGGCGAGAGAGACCTTGACCGGGTTCAAAGATCAAAGGTTGATCAGAATAAGTCGAGGTTGAGGCCGCAAAGAGTTTTGGTAGCGTACAAACTTGGGTTCGCTTATTTATAGGTTGACACAAGTCGACGTGTACCGAAGTGTACTGAATTATCTGATAATTCAGTACACTAAGCACAAGTCCGATGTGTACTAAGTAGTTTAATTATTACACATCGCACAAGTCACAGCGCTCTGAATAAGAACTCTGTTATATAAAAAGGCAGTAGCAGAATATGCCTGACAACTGAAGTGAAGATTTCTGATCTGAGTCGCCCGCCATGCCTTTGATTAAAAGTCTGTCGTAACAGACAATTCTGCTGGTCTGTAGAGCGAGGTTTACCCCAGTTTCATTTGCGAAAAGCTAACATGTCAATAAACAACTTGATTTCTCTCCCCCTGGACGCTCGTCAATCTAGACCTTAGACGTCTAGTGTTCTAATTCAGAACACTAAGATCTAGACCTTATTGCACTTAGATCTAGACTCTCGTATATGAAGTGACCCCAGTTAGAATAGTGACCCGAGTAATAAAAAAGACCTAAGTGACCACAGTACTCCGTTCACAAAGCATAGACTACAATATTATTACTCACATCTAAATCTAAAAGACCCACTTACCTAACCTGATTGGGAACGCGTGGGTCGGTAGATCTACCTGTGTGACTGGGGTCACTGGGGTCACTGTGGTCGGTAAAGTCACGACTCTAAGTGATCTGAATTATAGCACTTAGTCACAACCTTAATGAAATATCTATCTATCTATCTATCTATCTAGTTTATCTGTCTGCAGTCTGTCTGTCTGTATATCTATCTTTTCTGGTTGTCGCCGATAGTGCCTTAACAGTTGAAAGCGCTCTAAAAACAAAACTTTTTCAAGGTTGCATCAGAGGGGGCAATTTTTATTTTCATTTCAATTTTTTTGGTCACAAAGACATAAATCTGAACGACTTCAATATTTTAGCTAAATTTCGACGCAAAGTCTTACAGTCGCTTGCATATTGGCTTAGTTCTTAGGATATCTTTTATACGAGTAGGCAGGAAGCAAACTCTCTAAAGATGTCTAAGTAATTATAAAAATAATAATAATAATAATAATAATTCATTTCTATAGCGCTGTCGCCTTCAATTTGAAAAGTGTTCAGGGGCACTTTACAATAAAAATGTAAACACACACACACACACACACACACACACACACACACACACACAACACACTCAAGCACTCATACTACCAAAATTATATAAATATGATTCATACCCGACGAGGGCCTACGAATCTTAAAAATTCTTGGACTTTCTTTTCGGTAGATTTTAAGCCGTCTGACGTAAATTGAGACAGGAGACACCATCGCCAATAAAAAAAATAGGATAAGGCGAGTATACTATATACCAAATGATATGCTCCAGTCTTAACAGAAATTCTAAATCTTTAGACCATAGTTGTAGATTTACATTTTTCTAAGGGTAGAGAATAATGATACCCGTGCTGATTGTTGTATCTCTAACATATGGCGAGAACGCGATGTTGAGTGATAGAAAATACATGTGCATTCATTTTTTGTTGTTGTTTTTTTTAGAATGGTTTTAGCCAGAGATCCCGGCAAACTTCCATAGAACCAAAAAAATCGGGTTGAATCCACTTTGTGCAGTATCAGTATGTCACCTTATGAAAGGACATTGCGTCATTGTAATGTCATAACGGAAATTCCAGTTTATGACATCTGAATGATCCTCCCTTTTATTCTTTGTGTGAAGTCTGCCATTTACTTTCTTCACTTTGCCTAAAATGTTGATATATTCCTGCCGTGGCGTATAAACGTAAATTGAGATTAGCCGATTAGGATCAATAAATTCATTCGGAAATTCATTCTTGCCACTAGCCAATCAGATTCCGTAATTTTCCGCGAAGGCAGCTATTTTTAGCTTGTAGTAATCCAGTCATTGTAGCTACCAAACAACGTGGCCTTGTTTGTATCACATGATGAAACGTCAGCAAGGCGTTGCTAAAATCGTGTCGTCATTGATATATAAAGCAACACATGCTTCTCGAACATCATTCCGCAAGGTCTTCTCTGAACGAGGTGGTACGGGCTATCACGAGTTACTTGTCGGTGACTTAGCATATTATTCTGGCTATTGGAAACAAAAGAGTTAAACTTTTGTGGACTCGTGTTATTCTTTCAAGCAGCTCGTGTTTCATAAAATATTTTGAGAAGTAAGTTATTTGGTAATCACTAAAAACTTGTGAAAATGTCGTGAGCTCTCTTGAAATAAACTCTAGTCTAGTGAGGTCTAGTCTATACTGTCTAGATAGACCCCTAGTCTAGAGAGACTCATAGATATTTACTAGTGTGTTTTCTATACAGACAAAGTTGCTAAGATATGTTTTGAATATGTTTATAGGAAAGTAAGACGTGAGAGAGCGAGTCTTTGATTTTTAGTGATTAATTTAATTCTAGGACTTTTCATTATATTTGATCATGAATGAACATTTCCTTTTTATTAGGGTCTACCTCAATGTTAGATAGATTAATAGACCTAGGTCCAAGTCTAAAGTTAACTTATTTCGATTGTGTACCATTGAGAATAATCTTCCTGCTCTAGATGAAGAGGTTATGAAATGATATTCATGTATATATATTTATCATATAAGTTTTCCTTCTATTAGAGATATGTCTAATCTCTAGATAGTCTAGATCTAGTCAACTTTGCTTTTGCTTTATTTAGACTTCTAGTCTAGGTCAAGAGATATTTTATTCCATTCCTTGTATTCACCAATACACTGTAGATAAATAAGATTTAATTTGACATCTTCAAATTATTGAAATTGGATTAAATTTAAGGATTTTTATAGTGTATTATAACTTTGTTTTTTTTCTCTTATTTCTAGTTTTTCCCAGGTCATGAGCTTCATAAACTGCTAAGAGTAAGAGGAAGTGAGTGACAATTTGTTAGTCCAAAGTCAAAGAATATCTTACAAACAATCTACTTTGACAGAATGGCGTCTTTGAAAAGGTTCAAACAACCTTCAGAAAACTGTTCAAACCGCTCCCAAGACATTCCACCTCGATTCAAACGCCAAAAGTCATTGACTTCACCGAAACATCAGACAGGGATGGTATCAGGGAGTCTGAATTCACACCAGAAAGAATCCTCGTTCCCTCGAGAAGGGAGGAAAATTGTGAAAAAAAATTCTCCTCAGAAAGCACAGTTGAATGTTGAGAGAGCTGCCACAAAATTTCAGTCACAACCCTATGTCCTATCACCTATGGAAAATAAGCTGTTTAATCTGACAAGAAATGATGAAAACAGTGAAAATGTCAATCTCGCCAACTGTGTTGATCATAATTCTTTGAGTGTTGACAATATCTTGGGACTGAGCACAATATCTTCCATTAACAGGCATTCTCCAAGTTTGAATACAGACACTTTACCACAAAAACTACATGGATGGTATGAAACAGGATCAGCTTCAAATAATCAGTGTAATTCTCTACAAGAGTTTTCTCAGTCACAAAATATGAATGATTCTACATCAATGATGAGAGAACCTGAGGTGGATTATTCAGATCCTGATATAAGAACAATAGAAATGCTACGTGAGTTGGAAAGAGTTGCAGACCAGACAGATGTGGGAAATGAGGAGAACACCAATGACAAAAATTCACTTGTATCTCACCACCTACGAATGCTAATGTGTGCGGTTGATAAATACACTCAGGGAGTTGACGATGAGGGCTCGGATAGTCAAAGTAATCTAGGTGAAAGTTTGCCGCAAGAGAAACCTAAATCACTAAATCCATCACCTGTGCCCAGCAAAAATCCTGGTCTTTATGAACATCAAATTGTTCCACAAATATACGGTTCTACAGTTACTTCTGATTACTCATTTGAACATGACTTTGGTCATTGTCCCCCAAACATTGTCCTCAACAACCCTGTATTAAACAGTCATTCTTCATTTTCTCAAGAAAGAAAGTTGAACACATGGAACCCGTGGACCACTCCTTCTTTCAACGCATTGGATGTTTATGCTTGCCCTCCAAATGTTCAGGCCTCTGCTCCTGTGGTTGATCATTCACATGTGCTTTTCTTTGATCCCAGTAATTCATTTTATCTTAGGGACGCTTGTTATTAGTTTCAGCATGGGTACATCTTAAAAGACTTTGTGACAGGTGACAGGACCCCATCATTGTGGAGGATCATCATGCTCTCACTACGCTGCGATTCTAATGTTCCTACAGTACCTATTTTTATCCACAGTTAACGTATCTCCTTATCAGTGAAAGCTTAAACCTCTAGAATAATGTCGTCATACACTTTTATACATTAAGCAAAATTTAAAATGATAGGACAGTTATGATCTGATTTGCAATTTTTAAAAGTTTAGTAGTAGTAGTTTCGTTTGGAGCCAATACCCAACTGAGCTGGCGGGCGGAGCCCGCTTCGCTCGGTTAACGGGGTGGCACTCCGGGATCGGCACGTTGGCGCCGGTTCGGAGACCATTGTGGAGAGCCTGGGGCGGCATCCTCCGGGGCTTTATTGGGTTGGCTTATTCCGGGATCACCACGAGGGCGGTTGGGAAACCTTGTACTACCGCTGTTAGGCGGTCATTCGCCCCCATGTGATTAGGCGAGCGAGAACGTTCACCTACCCCCCACGGGATCCCGGGGGCTTTTTAAGTTTGAGAACTTAGGCTATATATGATTGTTGTGTATTGATACTCCTGAAGGAGACTTTTTAGAAATATTCACTTGCATGAATATGTTCAATGAAAATATAATACGTTTTTTAAAATATTATTTCAAAATCAGTTTATATTATGTCGTATCTTAAGTTTTAACTTTTTTTCATTACTTATTGAATATGATTATATCATAAAAGAGATATGTGCTTGCATGTTGTGCATCGATAATAAAATAAAATGAATGAAAAACTGTACAGTGAAGTGAAAGGTTGTAGTACTACCAGACAAAATAGTGTTTCAACAGAAGAGCTTTGTTAGGACTAAAACAGAAAAAAAGTAAAACAAATGAATGATCATGCCTTAACCGAAAATGTCTGTTTGTAAAAGCCATCAGTGGGAGTTTGTCTTGTACCAGAGTTTCTCTCTTGTTTCTGTGGTGATTGGTTGTGTTTGGCTACGGGGACATAACCCATAGACTATCACATTACTCCTTGTATAATTGACACTTTGATCTAGACCTTAACTCTTGTATGAAATTTATTGGAGAGTGAAAAAAATGTAAAGAAAAATAAATCCTATTATTAAAATCTTGAATATCTTGACAAAGTTACTATCTTATTGTGTCTGTTTTGTTTATAAAGCTCCTCACTCCAGTTCTTACATACATTACTAGGTGTAATTTCAAGCAATACCTGACCCACACTAGAGTTTGCTCTTAGTCTTTTTTTAAGATGGTCATTGTTTCTGAAAGTTCTTTTTTGTTTCTGGAAATCAAATGTACCTCTCCCTTGTATTACTTTTGTGACAGTTTCTTTCATGTTTATGTACCGACACATCTTGAAATATAAACGACCATGTACCGGATAGTCAACAATAAATTGTTTTAGAAAAATTTTAATTGGTACGCAGCTTGTATGTATGTAAAAAAAAAAAGATCAGTGTTGAATGGACCTTATCAGGTTAAGATTTCTCAACTTTTTAAAAACTGATTTATTATTATTACACATCAGATATATTTGCATCTATAGATTTATATACAATGTATTAAAATTTATCAATGTTTTATTTTGTAAATTATGTGTAAATCCTTCATGTACCTGCCATGTTTAATGTACAGTAAAGAACATATTATATGATAAAATACATTAGTCTTTCACCATTACATGTTACTGTATTGTATAATGATACATTCTTTAAAGTTGTTTTACTATTATCATAGTAGTAAGTATCACTATGACTTGCAACCATTTGTCACCTCTGTTTGATAATGATAATCCTTGTAATATATATAAATACCACTGACCACAGTCTCTATGAAAGTCATCTACTAAATTAACTAATGGGCTTCATTTTATTTTTGAAAAGAAAACCATTTTATTGCATTTGTAAATGCTGAAATACTGTCAAAGTGGCTGTGCTCTGCTAATAACATTTTGCTGTTGTTGTCAACTCCAGGAGAACATTTTTACTTTATGGAGTGCTGCATAATATGTGATCTGCATGTCCTCAAAACATATTTCAATTGGTTACATTTACAACTGTATTTTGTTAACTATGCACATTTCATCATTCCGGTATGATTCGTATAGTAATACAAATTATCTTTCAGTTATAACAGGATGCTATTGTAGTTTTTATACAACAAAATCTGTGTAATTTTGTTCAAATATCAAATTACACTGAATCTGAGAGTCATATTTTTTTCAAATAGCTTGATTGGATGTCAATGTCAACACTGAATTCTTTAGAGATTTTTGTGTTTCATAGCCAGCTCAGACAAGGTTGAGAGAAGGACCTTTATACATCAATAACTTCACTACCAATTCTATATCATGATATTTTATAGCACAATAAATTAATTTATGCAATGCTTTTAGATTATCTGAACACATCTTTGTGTATCGTACAACAAAATAAAAGCTCCTATGATTAGCTGTAGTTTGGACATATTTACCTTTCTGTCACAATACTGAAGATGATTGTAATCTTCATAAATAATTATTTTTTAAACCTGGATGGATTTTAATTGGTTATCTGGAACTTTTTTCAATTATAATTCATATCTAGTTTGATATTTCAACTGAAAGAACTGCTATTCTCTCTTAATGTTTGTTTGGGAGTGTGTGAATTTTGACAGGAAAAAAATCAAAATAAATAATTCAGTACTAGCTGCTTTGTTTGGTTGTTTGTATCATCATTTATATAGAAAATAAAATGAGACCAGTGCACAGATCTGAAAAAAAGAAAATAATGTTCATGGGTGTAAATATTTATTTCAAACAGTTCTTTTTTAAATCCATGTAGATGGACAGTCCATTGCGTGTCTTGTACTTGTATGACACTTATATTTATCATCATTTTTTCCCCTAATTCTAAGTGAAGGTACCATGTTAGACTTTAGATTTTTAAAATTTGTATCCTGTTTTTGAAATTTTTCTAGAAAAAAAGAACTACCAGTAGATATCATAAACTGGAGGAATTCTCTAGATTTGAATGAAATGAAAAGTAAATGCATAAGCATCAAAATGGAATGCTTTAGATTTAGAGTATGATACTGACACAATGATACAATTTTTTGGGTGTATAGTGTGTAGCAGTGGTAATCACTGTTATTGTTTACATTTCATATATTCTTTTACCGGTAAGGGAAAGGAATCAGCTTGGCTTAGTGGTACTCGGGGAATATTACTTTTAGTCTTATTGATTTGCAATATTTGTGCTATGCTACTACTATTCATTTTGAGATTTTGATCTGACCTTTTCCATTCCAATAAAAACATGTCAGTCCTACACTTGAAAATGTGTTGTGTCTTTTTAAAACTCGTGGATGTGTGTGGTTGCAAGGAGTCTTTGGAGGTCTCCTCCTGTTTTTTATCTTTCACTTTCATCTCCACTGTACTTCTTGAATCGTCTGTATTTTCTCTTTTCTGTCTTGTCATTTTTTCTATGTGCAGCAGGCGGCTGCGCGCTCCTGCGAACCCATGCTGTCTTTATTGACAGTCATGGACGTGTAAGCAAGAGGAGCAGCGTAAAGCAGCACTGTCTCCATCGCTCCTGCGAACCCATGCTGTCATTGTTGGCTGTCATGTAAGCAATAGGAGCTACGTAAGGCAAGGATTTTTATCAAGATCTTAAGCAACTTGCACTTATGATGTGTTTGTTGCTGATTTTTGATAAAAGACATTTTTGCGAGTGCCTCTGGTGGTCGCTTCTTCTGTATCTTCTCTTTTGCTTTACCTGTCATCTTACTTTTTCCAGTGCTCCCTAGC
>JAUEKZ010174735.1:3841-14338 GCA_031471865.1 Melibe leonina | reverse complement strand
GATCAGCAACAAACACATCGTAAGTGCAAGTTGCTTGAGATCTTGATAAAAATATTTATGTAGCTCCTCTTGCTTACTTATAATATATATATACCAAGACTGAACAGTTACAAAACAGTTTGTATATGCTTGTCCAGGGAGCACTGGAAAAAGTAAGATGATAGATAAATAGGAAAAAGAGGAAACAGAAATAGCATCCACTTTATGCGCCCGCAGGCAAACAGGACCAAGACTGAGCTAGCAAACAGCTGTGAATGTATGCTTGTAATTGAAGAGTGCTTGAAAACATGATAGGTGAAGAAAAAGAAGAAATGTACACCACAGCTGCCACCAATCCATAAAACAAACTGATACACTATCAAACAGATAAAATATAAAACAGTGAAAAATAATTTTGGATCAACTTTATTGAATGACACAACACAGTTATTAACACCAAAATCTCAAACACTATCAGTAGATACATTAACAATAAGACTCAAACTTGAACACAATGAAAAAAATATGAAAGGTCTTACATAAACAATTTGTTCTGAGAAATTCAGTCTACAAAGATTACAGTGACATAAAAAAATTTCATGTAACAAACATTCGCACATAATGGAAGAGCAAGTACACAAACTGATTCCTGGGGCTATACTGTAAAGGGGGTTTCATAGACAACAAAATCTCAATTACAATATAGTAAATGAGAGACCATACCAAATCACCCGCCCATCACCATTCCAAAACGGTACGAAATTCATCCTTTATTTGCTCTAGGTGTGACATTACTTACAACAACCATTTCCGGAGAGAAAGGAAAAAAAATCAAGAGTACAGAGAACCACAAATTCAGTACCAGTACAAGAATACAAGAACAAGTCAACTCTGAGTCACTCAACAACTATGTTACACGTTATAAAAAATTGTACAACAAAACCTATGCATAAATAATAATAATAGTAATAAAAAAATAACTTTATGTATATTCATAAAAATTTGTCTCCACGTTCCTACGTTGACCCTGAATTCTTATAAAGTGTATACAATTATTCCCTTTAACCTCTGTCAAATGTTTGTGAAGGAAGCTGCACTACTCCAAAATTTAAAGATCATTCCTGAATTTTTTTTAATGTCTCAAGGTTTCCCTACATCTAGCAACAAAAAATGGGTAAACTGGTCAGTAATGCTTTGTGCAGCGGAAGAAAGGAGATGCCGAAAGTAAACAACCCTACGTGTCTATAGAAAGGGAAGTGGGGGGGATCTCCCTGAGCTGAATCGGGCCACATGAAAATCAAATTGACGTCAAACATTCCATGTAGACTTGGATTCAAAGTGGGGGACGAAAGGAAAAATATTAAAAACAACAAAGTAGTCCTGCGAGCGGCCGGCATTTTCAACATTAGGAAAGTTATCCGGTTGATCCTCCCTTGGGAATAAAAACAAGTTTTCTCTTTTATATCCATTGGACAGACGGACAAGTTCAGTGATGATGGAGAATATAATGATAAAAAATGTGTGACAAAACACTGCAGTAGCCAATTGAATCAGATCTAAATTTTGTTTATCTTTCACCTGACACAATTACTTTAAAAATATAAAACTTTTTTTCTTCTTAAAGTGATACATTTATTTTTAAATGGCTTTCCCAATGTGAAATGTGACCAAAAATGAAAAAAAAAAATATTCATACATTCATCAATTTTGATTGCATTAAATCTGAACCATAACAACTTATGCTTAATGAGTATGTACATAGAAATAAGATAAAATCATTCTGATTATTCATCATCTTCCTCATCATCATCTTCTTCGTCGTCTTCATCATCATCTTCTTCCATGGGGGGCTCGGGTCTGGCAGCCACAACAGGCTTTGGCTGTCCTCCTCCAGTCTGTAACAGAAGCACATAATATGGTAAGTACACGTTTAACATTTTAAAAGATTAACTAAACTAACAAAAATCAAGAACACAAATCCAATTTTAAACTTTTGAATTAAGTAAAATATGAAGAGGAAGTACAGAAAGGTCATCATTCTTAAGGACTTAATCAAAACTTGAATTCCAAATTCTCTCGATAAGAAGAATGACAGGCTAAAAACGAAACTGTGCTGTTAAAGGCAATCCGGATGCAGTCACAGGTCCTGCTTATACCAGAGGTGCCAACCCCTCAAAATAAAACTTCAGACCGAGACCTAAAAATGTTCAGAATTCTGTAAAAAAAAATTCAGACTCCCCATATTGCGACGGTTATCCACACTTAACACAAAAAAGTGATAGATAAAACTACATTCTACATCACGAAAACATATTCAATCTATCATAAAAAAAATATTTTTTTAACAGATGATAATTTGCATGTACATATTTCCATAACAATACTTATGATACACTATAGAGGTAGAAATATAAAACAAATGCCCGAGGAACAGTGGAGATGACATAGGCACCTACTAGACTCAGTAAATTTTATCATATATTGAAAATGAAATGAAATAGCAAACAATTTTTTAAAAACAGAGACACTTACTTTTCTGTACTCAGTCATGGCTTCTTCATATTTCTTTGATTCTTCCAGGGCTTTCTTTTCATACGGCTTCTTCAACTCTGGGGTCATGTTTCTCCAATCTTCACCGGCTGCAAGAGGATAAAAATAAGAGCACAATTAGATTGACAGTTCATGCTAAGCTCTTAGTATATTAGGTAGTTCCTTATGGTCTTGGGCAATGTTTATGGAAAAAATGTCCCAAAATAAACCCGAAATCCATCTACTTAATTAAGATAGGGCTGGGCTTCAATATCAATTGCAATTTGAGGGTAGATAACTTAACATGACTTCTGCAGTGAACTGAAATTATTAACAAAAAGTGATGGAAAGTTGGGGGGAAAAAATCACACTAAAAAGAATGAGATCAAGCTGTACATTACAACAGGCGCAAAGCGCTAATATAACATTTCTAAAACAAACTAGGAAAAAAAATATTGAACATTTGGGTTGTACAATGCTAGAACATGATGTGGTGTCTTTGAAATACAATAATGATGCAACAAATATCAAATACCTTTTTTCAGCAACTCTTTGTGCTCAATACCAGAGTTCAGCATCTTTACGCGGAAATCAGCCAGGAAGATGAAGTAGGCAGTGGAAGGCCTCTTTGGCTTGTTGGGGTCCACCACCTTGCCTTTGTACTGGGCCATCTGCAGTCAATGAAATACAACAGGTAAGCACTTAGTTGACTTTAAACTGACTTCAAGATTGAAATTTTTTGACTGAATAAGGTTTCTGCATGTTTTGCATCTAAATAGAATTGAAACTATTCACAGCAATCACATTTTTCATTTCAACATGAAAATTTTGTAAAGAAGGATATCCCTGAATTAATATTAAAAATGCAATGTCAATAACTTCTCCAAGTGGAGGTAAAATACAGCTCTGACCAAAGGGAAACGACCCTTTGATAACATCATCCCTTCCAGAGTTATCCTAAAAAAAAGTACTTCAGCTGTAGCCAATGACACCAACTGTGATACCCTACCAAGTAAGCTATTTGAAAGGGGAAAGAGTAGAATGAGGAAAAAATGTAAGTAGCATATTTCTAAAATAAGAAATGACAATTCAAAGTCCTCTCACTGTCATTATTCATTACTAGTTACAGCCAAATGAGTTCTTGGTCTCATAAAATTAAGGTTTCCAAAAATAACTTTTCACATCTAAAAAGTGACAAATCATTTTATTCTTATTGAACACAAACCTCAGCATCATATCTCTTCTTGTCTTCAGCAGCAGCTTTGTTAAAGGGTTTCTTCTTCTCATCATTCAATCCCCTCCATTTCTCAGAACACTCCTTGGTGAATTCTGCAATCTAAAGTGATAGAAGAGATTAAATAATACTTTCAAATATATATCTTTCATGACAGCATAATTCACAAATTATCAATCTTAACTCACTTGCGCGTAAGGAATTTTTTGGCTATCAGTGGTTGACGCCAGAGGATTTTTTGGTTTTTAAAAAAATTTATTTAAAAAAACAATACAGCAATTAAATTTGAAATTTCGATCTGTCAATTTCACTTTCACCCATGAGTACACGAAAAGATTGTTTTTTGACAGCTCGCAGTCTTTATCTTTACCTCGATTCAAATTTGACATTCAAAAACCGAAACACAAAAAATACGAAACGATATAGACTGCTCTATCAATTGACGACGGTGAACGTGTGATAAAGCTAAGGGTTTCAAGTTGACAACGCAAGGCTTGCGTGGCCGTTTTTAAAAAAATGAAATGCCGTCACGCAAAACATGCGTGGTCCGGCACAGGTGAGTTAAAACCCATCTGCCAAAAACAAGAATAAAAAAATGAAATTAATATTTCCAGTATCTTTCTATTATTGTTCACATCATGAACCTTCATGGAGCGAGACATGGCAAATAATTTCTATTGTGAAAAAGTCAAATAAAATCTAATAAATACCAATTGCTGCAATTGTAGCTTTGTCAATGAAATACAACAATGTAAATCAATGCACATTTTGACTCTGAAATTGTTGAATTTCAATGACAACCAATAGAAATAAACTGGAGCTACAGATTGGTAACCCAACAATTGCTAGAGAATTTTATGGCCTGGTAACTAAGCCTAAGGATATTAATTGTTACTAGCATTTACTTTGCAATTATGTTTGATGCTTTAGAGTTCATACAACATTGATAGACGTATTATAGTATAGATAAGAAAAAAGGAAAATGACAGTGAAAACAAGAATTTCCGCAATTGGTGGAAAATTACCATTATAATACTGTATTGTGGAAACTAACATCAAAATGAGTTTTTTAAAGCAATCACGATGCAAAATCAGTCCAGTAATCACATCCGTTGAAGAGACCCATACAAAACTATTTTTTTTATTTTCACAAGTTCAAGTATCATGATGCATTATTGCGTGCGCTTATTTAAGTTAAAACATTGCTTTCTGAAGAAATTTCTAGTAATGAATTCCCCCAATAAATATATATTTTGTTATAAAGATACCACAGACTGAGTGGTATTGCAAACTGCCTTAGGAGTGAAGGAGCTAAGGTGGTCATATTCTCAGCAAATTTGCCTGATCTTGCTCTCATATAGCTGGAGTAGAGCAACAAAACACCACATCCAACCCAACCACCTATAGAATAAGATATAACTGCTTCAAACACTGCTGATTAAATTTCTACAGCTTTGCAACAAAGACAGTTCTAACTTGATATGCTGCAGAGCAATAGCAAGCTTCTTTTCTATGTGTCCCGTCTTACCTTAGAGGGATAGTTGCCTGCCTTTGCTGCCTCAGCTCTGCAATGGGCCAGGAAGAAGAAGTAGGCAGATGTGGATCTCTTGGGCTTGTTGGGATCCTTTGCCTTCTTGCCTTTCTTGCCGAGTGCACCTTTAGGACGACCTGAATTGTAGGACAAAAATAAATATATGTGAAATACACATAAATAAAACAAAGAAAGTGCTTTCATCTACAGGTGAAAAAAAGAATATCAGGGCTGTCACTTTCCCCAAAATCCAATAATTTTTTTGGACAGACGTAACAAGTCTAATAAGTCAGGTATAAGTTTACGGTATGAATACATGATGTGAAATGCAAACCAGATATTTTTGAAAAGCACGGAAAAGTGACACTTTTGAAAATAAACGTAAAATTGTAACCTATAAAAGACGTCAGGACAAAGTGCTGTACGTCAAGTTCAAGAAAATTTAACCCAGAACTGTCAATGGAGGGGGCATCTGGTGGGATCTACTTCTGTTTTTTGGCATAAATAATCAAATATCTCACAAAGTTCACACCAGTCACACTTTTATGTTGTCTGTACAGAAATGATAAATCATAGATATCAATGCACATTGTGTTTTGTAAAAAAAAACAAAAAAACTCATTCCTTAAATACTTGATACACATGATCACCTTAACTTGATACACATGATCACCACTAAAGGCCTATAGAATGTGAGTATTTTTGAAGTTGAAAGAGAAAACAAAACCGGCATTGTTGTAGAGATCATTGGTGCTAATTTATTTCTTTTAAAACCCTGTTTCAAAACTTTCCCAAATTGTGAAAGAAGAGGAAGAGAAGTGGAAGGAGAGGAAACAGACAATTGGAGAAAAATGAAAAATAGAAAAAATGTGCAAGACATAAAATGTGAAAAGTTGAAGTTCAATGTAGGTAAAAATGAGGCCCATTCCGCTGATCTGCAGATTAACTCCAGGATAATTTGCTTAGTTGTGAATCAGGTCATATTGAAATAAAACTATTCTGTTGTTTCACCAGAATGAAGCATGAAACAGGAACGGCAACAAAAATCTGCCCGTTAGGAGGATTGAACCCAGGGCCATCAGGGGCCAACTGAGCTATCATAATAAGAGTAAAACTCGGGAACTTCGCCACATTTACTTTTAAGCCCATTATTGCAGAAAGAAATAATTCCGTCATCTAAATAATCATCTATTGTGTCAGATGACGTAGCATGCGTGTTGTGATACAAATTGCTGATCACTGAGGTCACTGTCCGAACTCTTGTCCATTGTTTCCCCTTTTACTTTCAGTTACTGGTCTTATTTCTTCGATGTCTGATAACAAACCATTTTCCAAGGTTCTTAAACAGCGTTTCATTTCATGATATTGTATTGCATATGTACTTTTATCATGTTATCTTGACGGCTATGCCCAACGCTGCTAAATTACTATAAGGTCAATGTAATTGCAATGATATCGCTAAGGAGTAAATCAAGTGAGAGAAAAGGGCATTTCAATTTTGACTGCATCATTGTCACCCCTATCATCACTGTTGGAGTAAGTGTGTGCGTACATGTGAAAGTGCTTGATTTTACGAATATAAAGTGAATTAAGATGTGTGGCGAATTTCCCTGCCTCCGCCTTAAACAAGATACTGTCCTGTGAAAAATGCTCATTTTCATCGCAACAAGCCTCTTGATTGGTCAGAGATAACCTTTAGAGTTCAGGAAAAGCCCTATTTATATAGCTGTCTGCGGCAGTGCAATCATGTGGCAAAGATTCCCGGTTCTACTCTAATGCAGACCCATTGCATCTAAATCAGCAAAATTCATTGCATCGATGGCAAACTGTAGAAAAAATAACCCCATCAAAACCAAACCAGTTTCTCTACTGATAGAAAAACTTTTATACAATTGTTCTAGAAGACACTTCTTGTAATTGTCCCTCATAAACGTATTTCCCACTGGAATTTTTCCTGACAAGACTTCTTGCAGAATCTATGAAAAATCTAAATTAACTTCCGCTGTCTAGGGTCTCGGTTGAAAGGGCTTACTCAGAAGATGAGCTGTGTAGCCTACATCTTTTAAGCTTGTTCCTGTTTGCGAGTGAGCTGGCACTAGATATGGTGGATCAATAAGCGCAATCTTACACTTGCTCTTGTCCATTTGCTTTTAATATAAAAAAAAAAACCCATGAAAATATTTTAGTGCATTTTAGACAAGACATCTAGGTATACTGTAGGCTCAGCTTATTCAAAGATCTTTTTTTTAAATGCTCCTAACCCAGACATATCTATATCTAAGTGCATTTTTAAGTGCATAAAGCACTAGGAAACTTTTAGACATCTGTTAACTTTTAAAGAAAATCCAACAGTGCAGTTAGAAAGAAAAACTTATTTTCCTTTATAAGACAGGACCAGGTGAGTCATGGATGGAATTTGCCTTTTCTAACTCAAATCTCAGCTGAGGAGAAAAATGGTTCCAACTGCCAAAAAATCATCAGGTGTTGACTTTTTCCCACCATTTATATTCAAATCATCAACCAATGCAAAATTGCAAAGAGCAAAAGAAAAAACAAGAAAACAAGAGTAGGCCTAGACTAAGCCTTATCTTACATGTTATCATAGAGAGCAAGAGAAAGAAGCTCATATTCTATTCAGCATCATGGTGATTTAGAGAACAAAGGAAAAATCACCAATGACGCCCAATTCAGCTCAAAACTTTAAGCTATGAACACCTCAAATGCCTAAAACATAACATTTATAACATATTTTTGCAAAAAAGAACAAGCGCGGCCTTTTCCAGACTCGCCACAGCCTCCTGCAGTCAACTGTAAAAGCAACGCTATGAAGGAAAAAGGCCAGCAGAATCCCGATTCCTTTTACTGACCTTGGAACAAAGAAAAACAATTTCCAAACCTGTTCCAACCACATCAATAATTCAATATTAATCATCTTTCAACATATTTGACAACAAAAACAAATTTATAATCTTTTCCCTTATGTTATTTGCCAACGGAATGTTATGGTGTTAGAGCTCACTGTATAAGGGTAGTGAGAAAACATAGTAAAATATAAATCCCTATGTTTCCCTTGTAGACGAGCGCGCTTGGCCAGAATCAAGATGGCTAAAGAAGAATGAAGCCGGTGGTCTAAGTTTCTTCAGCACCCTGACACTACCAAGCAATTTTGCAGGTTCTCCGACTACCTGATCAAAACTCAATCAAGCAACTACATATTTCGATAATATGATTAATTACAAACATATTTTTCAAATTAAAAATAATGATTGAATTCACTTACCCATCGTTGAAGAGTATTTTGTAGAGAATATAGAGAGCAGCAGCCGAGTGAAGGAAAGAGAGCTTTACTAGACAGGGACGCTATGACAGCCAACCAACGAGAAGCCTTCAGCTGGCCTATGAATAAACAGTAACTTGTGCACAAAGAGACCCGTATGAGCGTTCCCGCCGATCATTTTATAATAGAAGGGACATAATCCAAGAATTTGAACATCCATTTAAATTACATTTCTTGTTGTTACTTCCCTTATTTACAAACTTTTTGTCTAGAATTTATTCTACAGTTTTCAAAATGATAATAATTAAAGAATAGACCGTTATGTTAAAAATAAAAAAGAAATCATGTATCTTGAAAGAAACAAGGCTGAAGGCCTACCGATAAAAAAAAAGTCAAAGAAAAAATAGCTTGTGTGGGATTTCTACTTTTACTTTTAGGATGTTTAGTCCCTTATTTGTAAAATATTGCTCCTGTGTAAATTTCGTTAGCTTAAATCCGTGCTCTCTCCTCCTAGAGTGGTAAGCATTCCAAGTACTTCAAACTGTGTTTGTTGAAAGTGCAATGAACGAGTACTTACAAGTAACATCAAGCAACAATCTTTTGCCTTTAATGATTTTTTCAACTCTATTTTATTTTTGTGGTGCGAGTTCCAAACTGAGCAACCATAAATATATGTAATACTTAGAGGTTTGACAAATGTTGTCCAATCAACGAAAGAAACAAAATATCAACCGAAACAATGAACATTATTATTATTATCATTGCAAATGACGGTGTGTCAAGCTTGTCTAAACTAATCACATCCTTCTCCAGATCTTATTATTAGAAGTATGTGACATATGTAGTACCTACCTATCGGTCAGGTTTAATAAATAAATAAATATTATCTTTTAATCCAATCTACCTGTTCGACGATTATCTTTGACTTCGACGCCTTTGGTTTGGATTATCTTTTTAACTAATTTTAGATTTTCTGACATTGCTTGGATTTTTTTATGAAAAAAAATGAATTAATAAGTTTGGTATTTTTTTTAATGCTTATAAAACAAAACGCCATTGAGTGACGTGATGATTTGGATTATCAATCTCACTCCACATTTTTTGTTTTATTCAATCAAACGAGCCATGTTCTCGGCTGAGACCAGAGCTATTATTGGCTAGGACAAAATCAATCCCAGATCGTTTTCCGCCTTAGGTACTGTAGGTAGGTAGGTACCTGTCCTTACCTACAACTACAACCAAGAAGTGACTCAGATTTGGAATAATATATCGATGTACAGTGCAGACACGAGACCAAAAAAAAAAAATAACCCCCATAGAAATAAGAAGCAAAAAATTAAAATAGAAAGGAAGAAAGTGGTCAGAGGGTAATATTAGGATGAACTGCTGAGCCTGTGGTAGTCTAGAGCAAAAGACAGAAAGGTAGTAATTAACAGGCAAAAGGGAGACAGGGACAAAATGACGCGAACGTTTCGGCCTAATGCCTTCTTCAGGACAGACAGCAAACAAAATAATGAATATTTTTGTTATTTTGTTTGTTATCTGCCTTGAAGAAGGCCTTAAGCCGAAACGTTGGCGTGAAAATGATCAGAGGAGGGTTCGAACCTGGGACCTGCCAAGCAATCCGTTATGGCCGCCAGTACAAGACTACACTTAAACCTTGTTATACCGCTATCCATTACCGCCATTCTCGTTATACCGCCAACTTAGTGTTTTCCCCATACCTAACGGTATAACGAGGTTGAACTGTACAACAAGCCTATTCGCTCGGCAATCAATCTGCTACACTACATAAGCCTACAATGTATTCACTACACTGCTTTCTTTGGCTTTGACTCACGTCTGCTCTGCATCAATGTTATTATAAGTCCAAATCTAACTAGACTAATTTTATATGATTCCGTTGCTTGGGGGGGGGGGGGGGGGGGGGGGGGGGGGGGGGGGGGG